>PVKS010010492.1:0-59946 GCA_004027875.1 Aplodontia rufa | reverse complement strand
AAATAATATAAAATGTGTATATATTCTGGATATTGCAATTATCCCCAGGAGTGCCCCCCCAATTACCCTCCCTTATCCCTCCCTTCCCCTTCCCACTATATCTCTAAAAAAAGTATTAGATTGTAAAGCATTACATCTTATCTGGATTTAATTCATGCTACTAGACCAACTTTCTCATTGTCCAGGGTCTAATCCCTACCTCCACAGATGAATGGAGACAATCGACCCTTAGATCTCTGGGTTAAGCTGATTTTACTCAGCATGATCTCTTCCATAGCCATCCATTTACCTTCGAAGGCTGCAATAACATTGTTTCTAATTGCTGTGTAATATTCCATGGTATAAATGTACCACAGTTTTTGGATCCATTCTTCCAGTGAGGGACATCGGGGTTGTTTCCATAGCCTACAAATAGTAAATTGTGCTGCTATGAACAATGATATTGCTGTGTCACTGTAATGTGCTGATTCTAAGTCCCCTGGAAAGATACCCAGGAGTGGAATAGCAGGGTCATATGGTGGACTCATCCCTAATTTTTTGAGGATTCTCCACACTGCTTTCCAGAGGGGCTGTACCAGTCTGCAGCTCCACCAACAGTGTGTTAGCGTGCCTATCTCTCCACAGCCCCTCCAGCATTTTTTAAACCTGATAAAGTCACAAAAGGCATCTGAAACCAGTGACTCAGTACAAGGAGAAGACACTGAAGCAACAGTTACTCTACCAGGAGCGGTCACAGCTGGTGTGGTCCTCAAATGCAGGGAATTGATGTTGCAATCTGCATCTCCTTATGGGTTTTCCTCCTAATTGTGAATGAACCAGCAGGTCAGCCACGTGGATCTCAGAGACAGGAAGCAGGGCATCAGCATGTGGATATCACACTTACAAGGACAAAAAGCATCTTGACAGAGCAGGATGTATGTTGATTTTCTAAATAATCCACACCTGCCTAAAAGTTAAACAAATTGAACCTAAACAAACAAACCATATCTCTGGGACCACAACACTTTTCTGCAAATTCATTTTATAAGCAAATCCCCTACTCCCTTCAAAGTGTCATTCAAATGAGATGATTCATCTTGGACCCTTTGGGCACTCCTCAGAAGCAGTCAGAGGTAGCTCTTACCAAAATTCAAAGTAACTAAAAAAGTTTTTAGTATAAATTCTTCTGTTGGAAAAATAAAGAAGCTGCAGGATTTACAAGGAAATTTCACCCGCGATTCTTGCTAAATTGTGAGTTCAAGGTCATGGCATCTCATTGACCTTAACTAAGACAACCTTCAATTCCACAGGGCTCTCGGGGTTCCCTGCTCCGCGCTCCGCTGACCACCCTACGGGTTCTTCAAGTGTGGACTGGGGCAAGGATCTGGCTTCTGTTCTGCTTCCTCATTTTTGTTCCAGTCTGCGAGATCTATGCAATTTCCCAGCTCAATCAGATCTTAATTAAAATGAACTATGTCCAGTTCGGGGCCTGCAGACATGAGAGCTACAGTTCTTGGAAGCAGTTCAGAGCAGGCCATAAAAAATTAGTCAGGTAGCTTATTCTGTACTTAGACAAAAGGCACTGAGAATTTCTGAGGAAGACATGATTACATGGAATGAATTTAAAGCAGTTTCTCATTTTTTTCTTTAAGGAGTGACCAGTGGGAATGTGTTTTCTGTTTCAAATGAGAATGGAGAAAGAAAAGGAGCTGATTTGCGTTTCAGCAGAAGGGATGTAGGTCAGACATCAGAATGCACAGCCTGTGGGACCAAGGCAATGTTCCCACTTTGCTCTGCTTAGAGAGATCTGTGGGATACATAAGCGGAGCATCTGAAGTTTTGAAGACTGAAATGTACCAAAACGTTAGACTTTGTGAGCACTGACATAATGCCACAAGTGGAGAATTCCACACCATGAAACTTTATTTCAGGTACAAAATCACTAAAACTATTGCAGACGATAACCTTCAGGCTATATGTATAAGGTGTAGATGAAACATCAACGAATTGCATTTTTAGACTTGGGTCCCCTAGCCAACATGTCCCCTTTCATACGTACAAATATTCCAACATCCCAGAAGAAAGAAAAACACGTTTAAATCTGGAATACATGTGGTCCCAAGTATTTTGGATAAGGGATTCTCAGCTTGGTCTGGCTATCTGTCTTGTTTTGAAAGAGTAGTTAGGATTACCTTTGGGATTGCTCAAAGGCTTAGAAGCGAAAAGTCAGGTTTCCTGTTCAGGTCTTTTTACTTTTTTCTTTCCAACAATACATTCCTTGAAGGATAACTATGGGCTTGAGATAAGTTTCCTTCTCATAGCCAGGTTCTTCTGATACCATATACTATTTCAGAACTGCACTGTCACCGGTTCTAGAGAGAGATGAAAAGTTCATTCTTCCTTTACCCTAAACTGTCCAATGTCTTGTCTAAGAAATGTATCTTTTCTTCTCTCTTGTGCTACTCTGCAAGCTTTGCAAGATGAAACGCGCCTCTCCATCATCCAGTAGACAGCACCCCACAGAGTCTCAAGTGCAGAGGTGCAGCCCCTCCTGCCTTACCCGGTAAGCAGCAGCAGGTGAAAGGCTGACTGTCCCTGTCCCGTGTGACCTGAAAGCCACGGACAGCATGGACCTCACAGCTGGCCACCATGCGGTCAATGGACCTCACAGCTGGCCACCACGCAGTGCGGTGATGCCTTGGGTCTCCTGTAGGATCTCTGCCTGGCATGGGGAACCCACGTAGGTGACTGCTAACCATGTCAGCTGATGCATTTCTTTTCCAGTGGAGTCTGAGAGTGGGAAGAGGGACACAACCCGGGCTGCTCCCTCCCTGCCCCCGACTCAAGCAGCCTCTTCCAGAAGGAAGATGTCAGAGAAGCCTCCAAAGAGATCAGGTGCTCACATCCCAAATTAAGAGGACTGATTTTTAAAAAGCCTTATGGGGGATCCATGCAAAAGAGAAAGAATACCACAGACAGTGCAAATGGCTCCAGGACCTGTCCTCTGCCCTAGCTCCCCTTCCTGACTCTTCCACAAAGTCCCCATTGCTGCAGTCTGAGGGTGACAGTAGCTCTCTGTGGGGCACCTGCTCAGAGGCAGCCCACACATATAGGCCGCTTCCAGGACCTCAGGGTCCCAGAGGCAGGGGGCTTGGGCTGACACCAGGTGGCATCGTCTGGATAAGTGTTTCTACAGAGTTTTCATAGACGGCCCTGCAAAAGTGCAGCAGGAAGCCCCTAGACCCCTGACAACAATGCTCTCCTGAATTTTTGAGTTACTACATCCCTTCTTCTTGAGTTTGCTTAACGCAGGAAGGACTCACACACAGGAGGCACGGCGGTGACCTAAGAATGAGTACGCCCACTTCCTGATCCCTGAATGACCACAAACTGGCTTCAGAACAGTGTTCAGAGAGACTGCGTGTCCTGCCCATAGCTTCAGCCATAAGGGGATGGACTATCTGAGCAACAGGGATGTGTAAGGATGCTGGGGCCTGGCGGGGACAAAGAGACCTAGTGGCAGGTGCACAGGGAGCTTTCATATCCATGGAACCTGAGAAAGGTAGGAGAAGGATCACAGAGCGCAGTGGCAGGCAAGGCCATGTGAGCCACAGCCATGGCCTGCTCATGAGCAGCTCCCAGCCTGGGCCCACATCTCCCGGCAGCAGCTGAGCATGGGGGCATGGCCGTGGCCACCTGTGTGATGACAGCTGACTGAAGCGTGGAGAAACGCACACACCTACCAGCAGCTGCTTATGCAAGGCAACCCTGTGAGGCTTCAGGTAGCCAGGGGCAGGGAACAGAGAGGACATGGAAAGAAAACTTGGACTTGACTCTATTTAAGGTGCTCTGGTCACATGGAAAGGATCCAGAGCCATCTCAGGAGTGTGGGGAAACTGAGGAGCATGGGTGTGACCAGTGGTGCAGCAGAGGTGCTGTCCCAGGGGCAGCACAGGATGCTCAGAACAGAAAGTCCGGATGGGGGGGGGGGGTCTCAGGTGCAGACAGAGGCATCAGCTTGCAGCCCTGATGTCCCTTCCACCTCCCTATGTGCTTATGGGCAAGTCTCACCGGAATCTTCACTTCCCATCCAGCAACACCTCCCTGTAGATAGCCTCACCTCCTGCTGGACAAGCCCTTCCAGGGACAGCCTCCTGCTGGATGAGCTCTTCAGAGGGACGGCCTCCTGGGGACAGCCTCCTGCTAGAAGTTCTTCCATGGATGGCCTCCTGCTGGATGAGCTCTTCGATGGAGGGCCTCTTGCTGGAAACTCTTCCGGGGGGACATCCTCCTCTTGCTGGAAGCTCTTCCAGGCCAGCCTCCTGCTGGATGAGCTCCTTAAGCTCCATGATGCTGAACTTTGATTCACAGGCAGCAGAGCTTTGAAAATATTCACATATCGTTTCCTTGTTCATGAAAACTGTTTCTTGCCTCGCCAACCAGATTACAGAGCATGTCTTTTATTTTTGTTACAATTATTTATAAGATCTACTTCAATTGAAGCCGAAGTTCATATTGTTTTTATAAAATCCATTTTCCATTATTAGTGCTTCACCATAAGAGTGCTCTTTTACTGAAACATCTCCATGACGTCTGTCTAGTCCCTGAGGGCTGAAGGGACTGACTCACCACAGGAATCCTGACGTCAGAACTGGGTGGCCTCTGCAGAGGATGCAGGGGCATGAGGCCAGTCCTGGATGTGGTCATTGTTGCTAGTTGGACCATTGTTGTCTGTTACAGGAAGGTCCCCGGGAGAACTTGCATGTGTCCCCACGAGGGTTTACAAAGGATAAATAAGACCAGAAAACTTTGCTCACAGCCTGGCCAGCTCTTGGCGCGAATGCAGCTGGTTCAGTGTTGCTCTTGCTGTTTGCTGGATCAGATTTCCTCATCCGTGACCATTAGCAAAAACATCCCCAAGGGGATGGTGCAGCTGGCCCAGACGCCAGCGGGTCAGGACCACAGAACCCTGCGCACGGTGAAGCTCCTCCGCATTCCCCACTCCTCCACACTGCCAGGGATCTTGGCTCCTTTCCCTGCTGCAAGATGGACTTGGGATGGTGTTTAGTTTGCATTTGGAGCACACCCTCCTCATGCCCAGGTCCACGGGGAACCAACCTCTCGGAAACGGCCGATGATTAGCCTAACAGAGCAAGATGAGCACACGCAAGCTGCCGATCACGCTCTCCATGCTGGGCACTGCTGAGGAGCTTTCAAACACCGGCTCATCGACCTGTCACAAGGACCCGTGGAGCAGATCCGATGCTTCTCCCCACTTCACAGAGGGGAGCCGGAGGCTAACAGACCCCACTTGAGGGAGGGCCAGGGCCACTGCTGCATTTCAGGCATCTCTGCTTCGGAAGCTCCATTCCCAATTTCCATGCTGTAAGGCTTTTACAGGTTTACCTTTTGAAAGATTTACAACGAAGTTTTAAAGAAAATTATTATCTTGACTTATATTCCATGTTTTACCATTTTGATTTTGAGCCAAAGTCATAAGAAAACCTAACCCTGACCAAGGCCTTACAGGAAAATTTGAGGTCTGCTTTGCTCTGCCAGGTAGAGAAATAGAACTGCCCTTGCAGTGTTGTTTAAGAGAAAGGAGCATATTTTCTCTCTAGTTCAAGCTGCCTTAATTCCCTGTAGACCCATAGCAACAAGACTTTGCTCTGAAACTCGCAGGCCTTTGTGTAAAATGATCCCCATTTTCCTGAAAGATGACCTTTTGGTAAAATTTTTCTAATAGAGAATCTGAAATTCTGTGTAGGCTCAGCTTCCCAGACACTCTGTGTATCCTGTTTCCAAAGATCTATGTGCTCAAATCTGGTACCTAGAGGTGGTCTCGCAGAGGACTTTTTGCATACGTGAATACATTTTTTGTAAAGCTAAGGATTCTTATTTTCTTTTCTGCATTTGATATTTCTTTGGCTGATCTTTGAAATCTGGATATACTCCAGAGCTGCCTGGCTCTAGCAAGTTTCAGATTCTCACTGTGTGTCTAGATCATGAGCCACATGGTTACCCCAGTGCTGCTACCAGGGCTGGCACCCCACACACGTGAAAAGCTTGCTAAAGGGGACACTGAGTCACTTGCACAAGGGACACTGAACAAGTCAATCTGAATTCCCTAAAACATGATCAGAAATCTGAACCCTAATGTGATGCTCATGTGGGGGTGGTGGAAGGGCCAGCATGCCAGGCAGGACCAGCGGGCCCTCGGGGGCCTCTTGGCTGAGCTGTGTAGCACTTTGTTCTGGTGTGCTGCTCTGAACATCTTTCCTGTTTGCTGAGCTGGGGGCTCAAACTCTAAAGGCACACCCCCAGGGACCTGCGGCCTCCAGCCACACCCTACCCTAGGGCTGCCACTCAGTTAATCCATTCAAGTGTGCCAATCCACTGACTGAGTCACATCTTTCCTGAGCTGACTATTTCACCTCGGAATGTCCTGGTGTTGTCTCACAGGAGCTTTTGAGAGCCACCTCATATCCAACACGCCACATGAAGGCTGCCTCTCACCCTCACCAGCACCACCCCAGGCACATCAGTACAAACACCAGCCTCACCACCAGATGCCCAGCCCTGACACTCAGGGCACGAGCAGAGATGGACTAGGACTTATGGAACCTTCCAGCTCCTGCAGGTTTTCTGCACTGTAATAAAGAAGAGAAGCGGCATCCAGACCCAGAATTCCCTTCCAACCCTCCCCATGGGACCTCCCCAGCATTTTTCAGATTAAGTTGCTTGACTACCTAGCACCGAATCCTGAGGCAGGTCAGGACAGTGGCTTCGTCTTGCTAAGATCCCCAGGAGTTCTAAGTGTCTTGTGCCACACCACAAAAATCCCACAGCCGAGCTCAATTCTGCATGTGACTAATGCAGCTGCTTCTTTGCGTGGAGAAGAGAATTGCCAAGAGATTCAATCCTATGTAAAGAGTGAACAATTAAATAAAGGGGAGGAAAACATACATTTTATTGTACATTTTCCAGCCAGTTCATTAAAATTACTCCTTTTGATAACATATAGGTTTCTAATTTCTTTTAAAAGTGAGCCTACTCTCCTCTCTGAGCTAGTTCAAGTCAAAGCGATATATATCTTTACACAGCTTAATTTCTGAAGGCACCATTACATCTAAGCCATTTGTGGCTTAGAAATAAATCACACTATCATACAACATACTACAGACAACACACTAAACACTGCTGCAGTTTCCCCCTCTTTTATAAATTCCTAATAGCGTCTGCATGGTCTATTTGTTTGAATGTCACTGAATCTTGGAAGATAACAGGAGTAGACTATTTCACACAGGAGAATATTAACAGCAATACAGAGACTCAGAGATATTAAACGCCTTGATCAAATTTCTACCAGAAGTCTGCTGCAGTTTGAGGAAACATCATTGATTGGCAGGTTCCTGTGCAAGCACCCAAACAGCTACCCACAATGCACTTCCCAACTGGCCCTGCACTAGAGTGGGGTCAAACCTGCTGCTTCTCAGCTCCGTGGAGTGCTTCATGCTGTCTGAAGATGGTGGGAGTCACACATCCCTAGATCGTGCTGCCTGCATTACTGCGGTCCGCGAGTGACTCAGTCCTGGTATTGGCTCATGGAAGATGGCCAGGATCACCTTCCAGGAGAGGGCACAGTGATTGTCACACGGAGGCAAACATTAGGCCCAGGAGAACAGTCGGAACAAAACGCTGACATGCAAGCGTGGTGTTCTCAGGGTTCATGTGGGCCGTGGCGTGGCCCTGTCGCCCCAGGTGGAGGTGTAGGTGGCTCCACTATGAGTGCTGGAGTTCAGGTGTGTCGAGGACCCATGCCTTCACTTCTCCTGAGTGGACACCTGGGAGTGGAATCGCTGGGTCACCTTGTGGACTTTGTGCCTGGCTGCTCCTTTCCCCTGCCTACCTACAGGGGATGTTTGATAACTGGGGCAAGTTATGGCACAAAACCTGTCCTGGCCACGATCCAGCTGCTTTCCTGAAATAAGCTCCCCTGGAATTGTTGCCAGCCCTGGTTAATTCCCAGAGTTCTGATGGAGTTGATTTAGCAGTTCTGCAGTGTCCTCCCCATTCTTACGCAGGAGCACCTTTCTAGAGGCCCTCCACCCCGATCCCACTGATGTCAGGGCGCAGGTGTGCATCCTTGCGCAAGTGACTTGGTGCCGAACCTCCCATCCCACTTAGTGTTATTTTCTTCTGATGCTTGGCCTCTGATTCCAACAGGTGCATCATGGCAACCAGCCCCAGACCAAAAGACCCTGATAAGGACCCCTTGATGACCCAAGTCCCCGGAGACAGTGTTCCTACAATGCACAGTAACCATGCTCCTACTCTTTCCTGTTTTTGTTTTCTATAATGAGGTGTAATTTGCATTCATCGGCTTCTCCAACTGAGAGAGCAGCTTGATGAGTTTGCAAACTGTGGTCCTGAAGGCGCCATCACAGTTGTGATGTAAAACGTTTTGATCCCTAAGAACAGTCCCTGCTCTGCATGCAAAGCCAACGTCTTTAGGTGCCAGCCTTGGCAAGCTGTTTCTGTTAGTACAGTTAGGTCCTTCCTAGCATCTTGGATGTGTGTGGAGCGGGGCACCTGCGTCCTGCGTGTCTGACTTCCACTCAGCAAAGCACCATCAGGGCTCATCCCCTGCTGCATTCATCAGCAGGACCCTGCTGGGCGGACGCTACACGATGTGCTTTACCATTTGGCAACTGACAGTGTTTGGGTTGTTTCCTGTTTGGGGCCATTTTTGTACAGGGGCTGGAGCGGTGGCTCAGTGGTATCACACTTGCCTGGCATGTGGGAGGATGCAGATTTGAACCCCAGCACCACGTACACAATGAGGTGTCAGAGCAACGAAAGCCACATGAAGAACAAAATATGATTCTCTCTCTCTCTCACTCTCTCTCTCTCATTGTCCCTCTCTCTTTAAAAAAATAAATAAAGTTTCACGTATAGGTAGCGCACGATCTTAAGTTTTCATTTCTTTTATGAATATACCTAGAAGATGAATTATTGCTCATGTGATCAGTCTATTTTAACTTTGTAACGAACTGACAAATGGTAGCTAATAATTTTGTGAATTTGCTATTTGTAAATTCTTTTGCAAAAGGAACATACATATCCTTTGCACATTTATTATAGGGCTATTACTTTCATGTAGTTGAATTTTAAGATCTTAAAATTCATATACACTACCATGTTCATACATATGTCAATCTAAAATTCAATCATATAATTCAACGAATGTTTTGCACACAGTTTATTTCAGTGTGGGGTTTAGGGACATGTTCTTAACATCCTTAATAGTGACCTCTGAAGAACAAAGTTTTCTAGCCTTGGTCAAGTCTAATTCATTAATTTCTTTTATGATTTTGCTTTTCACACCCTTTTAAGAGATTTTTGCCTCACCCCCAAGTCATTATGCTTTCTCACCGATTTCTAGAAGTTTTAGAGTTTTTGTTTGTGCATTAAGTTCTGTAACATACTTCATGTTAAATTTTGCAAATGGCAAGAAGTAAAACTCTCAAGAGGTGGAAGTCCAGTTGCTTTCAGCGTGAGGTCTGGAAAGGGGTCGTTAACGAGCCTCCTGGCTGCACCTCTGTTGGGCACTGGCTGCTGCTGTGTGACTCTACTCTGGACTCCACTCTGTTCCACCAATTGATCTGACCCCTTCACATTACCGCACTGTCTTCATTAACGTCACTCTTAAAAAGTGTTAAAATCATATATTATAGGTAGATTTTCTCTGTAAAATTGTTTTGGTGACCCTAGATTATACACATTTTAACATAAATTGGAATGAGCTTGTCAATTTCTAGAAAATCTACCTGGATATTAATCAGGATTTCACTGCCTATAGACCAAGTTTGGGGGAACTGACATGTTATTAACATTGACTGTATTTGAATATCTCACTCTTCAGTCCTTTCAAAATTAGTTTCAACAGTGTTTCATAGATTGCTCCGTACAAGCATTACACATTCCTAAAAGCTTACCCCTTCGTATTTTTAATAGTATTAAGAAAATGTTGAACTTTCTATTTATAATTGTTCACTCTTTGTACGTATACACACACACAATTTATGTTTGTACATTGAACCTTTCATCCTATGACTTTGTTAAATTGCTTTGTTAATATTCATAGCCTTCCCATAGATTCGTAGGATTTTCTACAGGGTTGATCATTTTTTCTGCCAATAAAGCCAGCTTGACTTCCACCCTTCCAACCTGCATGGGTTTTATTTCTTTTTCCTGACGGATTGCACTGTCAGTTCTGCCGGTGCAACAACAAATAGTCACAAGAGGTGAAACCCTGCCTGCTTCTGTGTTGAGGAGAAGTGTTGAGTTGTGAACCATTCAGAATATTGTTCCTTGTGGACTCTTAATGGGTATCTGTTTGTGCATTATGGAACTTTCTGGAGTTGTTGAAATTGCCACACATTTTTCTTAGCACTCCTATCTAAGCAGCCCACAAGTTTTGTGATGATTTAGTTTTTGTTCTGCTTGTAACACACTTGTGCATAGATACACACTCAGCTAAAGACTCTATAGAATATGCTGCAGATCTCCAGCGTTCTCTCCACAGATTTTCTAGCATCACTGACCTCCCTGAACTCTAGACACTGCGTCCTCACTCCTGAGGCCACCACAGGTTAGACGTTGCATTTCGTCTTAGCTGAGATAGCTTTCTACAGGCAATGAGCTGGGGAACATGTGAGCCGATCTCTTCGTTCCCATTTCTCAGGGATCACTGTCTAGTACTGCCTGATTTCCAAAGTCTAAAGACCAATAGTGAGCATGTTTTCCAATGTTCATATTGCAGAGGGAGAGTAAACCTAGTCCCTATTACTCCATTATGGCCAGAAGCAGATGTCTATGTTGGGCACCCTTAAAATCCGGACTTGATCTTGTGACCATGACTGAAGAAGGAAGCAAGCATGAGACAGAAACTTCCAGAAACAGACCTCCCCTAAAAGGAGCTGAGCCCAGGGACACAGAAAGACGTCATGCCTCTCCTCATCTCAGCCCTGGAGAAAGCGAGATGGGGAACACCACCAAAGGGCTCAGTCACTCAGCTGCCTTTACGATGTCCTCTCTATTATCCAAGTAACAACCTCCCGCCCCCAATTCCTGTTCCTAAGCTCTAACCACCTTGAACTTGGGCAATTTCCATATTCTGTACATATTCCATAAAGCAGGTCACAGTCCTCATGGCTCAGGACAGGAAGCCAGAAAGATGCTGGGCATGGGATTTATGCACAGGCGGACAGCCCTGCATGCTATGAGCCAAGGAAACACTCCTTGTGGTCAGCTGGTGACAACGAGACCCGCTGCCCTCACTCACCATCAGTCACTGCAAAAAATGCTGTGAAATTTCGTGGGCTGGAACAACCACACTGGGGCTGCTGGGCAACCACCCCAGGCACAGATGCCCTGGCCTCTTCCCACTGTGGCTCCTGGGAATGTCTGACATTCAAAACATGGGGACATCCCCCTAGGAGAGCTAAATAACAGAACAGGTTGAGTTCATCGGGGTTGGAAAGACCCATCACACCTGGAACGCAAACCCAAATACACCTGCACCTCCCCCAGTGTGCCAAGCAAGCCTCAGAGGGGCAATGCCAGGCAGGCGGAATGACCCCAGCCATCTGCTAACAGCCTCCCTTAAAGGATGGGTCTCCTTAGAGCCCACTTCCAGCACAGAGAGGCCTTTTGTGATAGATGGCCCAGGGCAGTGATGGGAACTTCCTCTGAGGAGCCTTGTGACAAACGTGTGTGTCCCCGACCCAGGCCAGTCGTGCACACAGGCCTGCTCACGGAGCAGCTCCTAGTGCAGTCAGGAGTCTGCCTGACGCCTGTGCCTCCCTTCAGTCTAATCAGCTCCCAACACAAACAACTCCCAACCACCAGGAAGCCCCAGGCAGCAGGCTTTTAGGATTCTTCTTTGATTTGGCTCTCCTTTCCCCGCATCCAGTCTGTCCCTAAGTCGTGGCTCCCTCTTCCAAAAGCTCTCCACGTCTACCTGGTCTATAAAGCTGGCCCAGCCCCACAGGTCCAAACACACAAAGCTCCGTGACACGATTTTCTCCATGGGGATTTAATCATCATTGTGTTTGAATGATCAGAAAATTAACTGACACCAGTTCAATCTGAAAGTGGGGTGCCGTGGTGAGAGATCCAGCGTCACTCCAGGTCCCCCTGGAAACCACAATTCTGCTACCACTCAGGCGTCGGTGCAGCGGGCAGGCGGGCCCAGGTCTGACGGCCAGATGAAAGCATGCATTCACACCCAAGTTCACACCCCACATTCACACCCAAGTTCGCACCCACGTTCACACCCCACGTGCACACCTACATTCACACCCAAGTTCACACCCACATTCACACCTACATTCACTCCCAAGTTCACACCCACATTCACACCCCACGTTCACACCCCATCCATGCAGAAAGCTACTGCAGGACTCTGCGTCACTCCTGGTGGCCCTGTGGCCCGTGGAGGGCTGATAAGGTAAAAGCGGAGAGATGACCAAATATTAAAGTAGAGAACCCATCTGAGATGCAGGTGCTGAGCCACCTGCATCGCTGAGCCTGCAAACTGGCCAGGTGCAGTGGCGCACGCCTTCGATCTCAGTGGCCGGGGAGTCTGAGGAAGGAAGATCACACATTCAAAACCAGTCTTGTCAATGTAGAGAGACCCTAAACAACTTAGCAAGACCCTGTCTCAAATTTTAAAAATTTTAAGAAAGGACTGGGGTTGTGGCTCAGGGGTTAAGTGTCCCTGGATTCAATTCCTAATACCAAAAATTTTTTAAAAAGCAGATTGGCAACCACTCTGAACCGAGAACTGAGGAAAGCACTATGAGGGACATTCCAGACGGCTTTAGAAAATCAGGGGGGCAGGAGCTATAGGGTTACAGACAAAGGAAATTCTGGCTGGTGGCTACTGCATTGTATGACACAAGAAAACTAACAGAGCAGAAATTATTAATGGACTTGTCACAATTAATCAAAATCCGAACTCTATGCATCAAAACAAAGAGGGAAGCAACTGAGAGCAACGGGTGGCACAGAGCACAGGCTGCCCTCCCATGCCTGCCCCTCAGGCTGGGCCTCCGTGATGGAGAACTCACCAGCTGGTGGACTGGTGGCCTTGCAGTGTCCGTAAGGACACAGAACCCTGCTGGCTGCCATTGGCTGCTGGTGTGCACGCAGGATGGGAGCCAGCCTGCTAGATGGGGATCCTGGTCCCCAACAAAGCCCATCGTGGAGTCCTGTGTACCCATGCAGGTGGCACTGCTAGAGGACGGAAGGCAGTGGCAGGAACACCACAAAGAGATAAGCCTGACCCTCGCTTTCCTGAAGTCATGGCCTCCCAACAACTCTGGAGTGGCCAGACATCTGGGAGGGCTCTGCAGACTGGTGCAAGCCTTCAGGGCTGCAGAGACACCCCAGATCCTCACCGGAGCTGCGGCCCAGGCCCAGCAAAGGGCCCTGTACCATGTTCTATGTGTGCTTAAATGAAGGAGGCACCGAGCTGTTTCCAGAAAGCAGGTTCTAACGCAGGGGCCTGCTCCAGGCCTGCAGGTGGGCACATCTCCTCCCACTACAATGCGTCTCACAAGGTGGACACTGAGCCCCCACAGCGCCTGCGGAGGAAGCTGCTCCACAAGGCACCCTGCTCACCCTCTCCAACGCTCATGTCCCCTTCTCTTTAGTTCTCTCCTTCCACTCTTGGAAATGGCATATTCCATAGAATAATGGCAGCACGTGTGACATTGTTCTCTTAGCTCAGGGGCCTTTAATAAGCATGATAAAAAATAGTGCAAACCCTTTGGAAAATGCCAGTGAAGGAGCAGCTGGTTCAGTCCGGGTAGGAGAGTCAAAACAGCACCCCAAATAAAAGTCACATGTGAACTGGGCCTTGAAGGATGCGTAGGAGTGTGTGGAGTACAAAAACAATGGAAGAGCATTCCAAGAATGTGAACAAAGATGCGGAAATGAAAAAGTCCACCTTGTATTCAAGCAGCTGCTTGTCATCCTGCCTCCTGAGATGTGGAGTGGCTGTGGGCTGGGGAAGCAGCATTGGAAGGTAACGCTTAGGTTTCTAGACTGTTCCACCTGGGCGTATGAGAGCACTATTAACCAAGCAGAGAAAGTTTGGAGGAGCAAATGATACATTTCTCTTGTTTGAGGTCTCTGTGGGGCTTCCATTTAGTAATGTTTGCTATCAAGTTCCAGAATAAAACCCAAACTCACAGATGGAACAGGGACTGGACATGTGGCAGGAGGCAAGGCTGGATGGATCCAAAAGAGTCATGAAAACCTGTGGTGTCCATGTGACCTTAGGTGATTAACAGGTGCAGGGCGGGAAGGGTTGGCACAGCAATGTGCAAAGTCCAGGCAGAGGAAGAGCATCACAAAGCAGAGAACTCCAAGATCTGCAGAGAAGGGCATCTGCTGTCCTGGCAATGAAGGGCAAGCTGAACTTCAAAAGAGGTGGCCACTAGCAACGGTCACACCTGGGCACACAACTCACACACCTGGGCACACAGCTCGCACACCTGTGCACATGCAGCTTGTACACCTGTACACACACAGCTCATGAAACCACACTTCCAGCAAGGTAACTCTTTAGAAGGGGGCGTCCTGCATGAACCCTGAATCCCACCATACCTGGCCTGCTCCAATGACATGAGGGGTCCCTCCCAGGAGGCAGCATGAGCTGGCCTTCTCCCAACTCCTCGCCGGAGGGTGACAACTACATGAGGCCTAAGCGCACTGCTCTCAGATCTCTGATGCCCATGTGGCCCGCTGAGCCTGTCCCTGTCTAAGCGGTGAGGACAGAGAGACCTAGATAAACGCCACCCGGCATTGTTCTCAGCAGCGGGGGCCTATGCCTCTCTCACCTTCCCCATAATCTCTTTTTATTCTGAGACTCCTTAAAAATAGCTCAGAGCAATTTTCAAAGACTAATAGTCATAAAAGGAGGTGTTAGGAATAATCACATCTACGAAACTCAGAGCACAGCACAATTTCCCAGCCCTCTTATTATCATGCCCGCCACTCCAAGGAGGAGGCTAAGGAGCACAGGTCCTTCCAGACACCTCAGCCCTCTGGAAGGCTCTGGAACAGCTCCCGGGTGGACGGCCATGTGTGAAACACCAGCGGGAAAGGAGCCCATGCCCACGGGCAGCAGAGCCATCTCAGACCACCCGGGCACTCACCCGCGGCCGAGGCACCTGAGCACCCACACCAGCCCTGGGCACGAGGGCTCAGGCATCTGGCTGGCTGTGGGCCAACAAGTGACCGAGCTCAGAGAAACATCACATCTATTTCCTGTGACAAAGTAGAATTCAGTGCCGCTCACGCCTCTCGGCTTTCCCTGCCCATCAGTATCAGGCACCACTGGTCCTTCGTGGCGACGGGAAGAGCAAATTCCTTCGGAATTTTTTTCTAACTACTGGGGTGCGACTACGAAGGAAGTGACCAATTTGTTTTTGACAAGTGGAAAGCATGCCTTTGAATTGCACGGGGACATCTGTGTAAGGCAGGTGACCCTGCCTCCCGGTGACACCAGACAGCCAAGCAAGGAGGGGCCATCAGTCACCCCATTTGCTAGATTTGGCTCCATATAGCTTTGGTTCCTCAGAATCCAAAAACCTATCTTCAAGGGATCAACCCATGACCTCAATTTCTGAAGAGACCTGAGTGACTCTGTCACAGAATTTCAAAGGAGATCCACAAAACTGTCCACACAACAGCTGCATCACGGAGGGTGCTAAGGGGACAGTACTCATGCGGACCATTATCTGCAGTCATTCTGATAGAAAGCATCGGCTGCTGACTACATAACCCTACCTCTTAGGCTCTTCACAAAGGCTGTAGACTGAGCACTACTAATCCAAAAGGCCAATGCTGCGGCTCTGAGAGCGCACGCCTGGGAGGCCTGCACCCCGAAGCCCTGCTTCATGCACAAAGTCACTGAAGACAGTGGCAAAGGTCCCTCAGGATGTCCTGTAACGTGTGTGTGAGGCTAAATGGATTTCACCTTTAGACTTGGGTCCCATAGCTGGGACAATTTACAACATATGTGCAGATATTCCAAACTCCAAAGAAAAAATATTTGAGACACTTCAGTATGTTATTTGTGTGAAAGATCATATGTGTATATACACAGCTACACACCTGTCTAGGAATACAAGTACACATCTCTGTTTTTTTAAGTACACATCTCTGTATGCATATGCACAGACACATTTGTATGCAGTACACACAGGTGAGCATGTGTACACTGTAGACAGCAGCAACTTACAGCCGCCCCTGCTCCAGCAGGTCTGGGTCGATGTCTACAGGGGTGACGAGAACAAACTCAGGTGTAGGTGAGATCTATTCTGAAGTCATTAGGACAACACAGTGTGTTTCCAACACACTCTATCTGAAATTACAGATAGCTACACGGAGCTTAAAATGCAATCATACAAATAATAGTCTTTGTTTCACAAGTTTTACAGAGCTCACTCCTAGTAAAAACAACTCAGAACAAAAAGGAACCAAAACTAAATAATCATATTTAAAAACTTCAGTGCACACATATATCTCCCTCTGCACACACACACGCACACACACAAACATGTGCACACATGTGCACACACATATGCAGGCACACAAACACACATCCACATACACACACACGCACAAGCACACAGGGCTTTAAAGCGCCCGGCCAGGCCCCCACGCAGGTCATCCACAGTGAACAGCACCACAGTGCACTGAACAAACAGCGGCTTTAGTCTTAAATGTGCTTGGGCGGGGTGGAGAAGTAGACCGGGAAGGTAAAAGAAGACTGAAGGTAGAAAAGGTTCAGGAGTAAGCATCCCATTGCGTGATTACGCCCAGAAGTGCAATCTGCATCCCATCGCAATCAGGCCTCCCACCGCTGCAGCTATGCTGCAGTGAGCTCTGTGGAGCCCTTCGTAATGGGAATTAATTAGGAGAAAGCTCAACAATTGGCCCCCGCCTGGGGTGGGTGCAGGTGACACACTTATTCCACCCATCATATTGTCCTCCTCCGGGTGCTATTGTAAAAAAACAGAAACACCCCTTGTCCCCCCTAACTGTGATGTCACTAAAGAGAACACACTCCCTGGGCACCTGTCATCCAACCCACTGAAGAACACCAGGACACTCGGTTTCGTTTTGGACCCATTAGTAACATAGTATGTTCCAGAGCTAAAGACGGTGGGGCTGAGGTCAGGCGCCCAGGCCTACCTTGCCAGTTAAACCACAGAAGAAATTAAAGCCATGACTGATTGTGGCTGCCATTCCCGTGGTGACCATCAGCATCAGAGCAGCCCATGAACAGCAGAGAGAGGAGGCCACATCTGGCCCACTTCTGAAATATGCCATAATGGATCTTGGCCTACAAACACCTTCCATTAGAGTCCCTAAGCTCCCTGCAGCAGGTGGAGCCTTGCACCAATGGCCCTCTCCACCAGCAGGCAAGCATTGCTGCTGCAGGCAGGGGTGCCCAGCCTGCGTGCAGAGGGGTTGTGTTCCAAGTGACTGGCCAGCTGTTCTGAGGATGTTGTCATGCCCATGTTCACAGGTGCTAAATCCAGGCCCCAAAAGAACAGGAGGCTTCTCTCCACGCACCCGGGGAAATAAGCCAGATGTTCAGGGAGAAATGACAACAGGCTGTCAGGGAAAGGCGCCAGGACAGCCACTCTTAGCTGCAGTATCGGCTCCTGCTGTCCTCCACCTCCATCCTGGGAGGCAGGATAAGGGGAGGGAGAAGAGCTTTGTGTGCACAGGAGAGAGACAGTGCCTGGACCCAGGTCGACAGCCCCACCCAATGATTCTGGAGTTTAAAAAGAAGTCAGGCAATAAATGAATGTGCTCTGTACTGTCACAGCCCAGGGCTCAGGGTTAGACTTGCAAGAGCAGCCAGGCAAGGCTGGCCAGGCACCTCCTGAATGGCGGCTCCACATAGCACCTGCAGGTGGTGCCGAGCCAGAGACTGGGCCCAAGTCCTGCTTTTCTAAGGTCCCGCTGGAGGGGCCACTGCTTCTCTGGTCCCTACACCAGGTCACAAGGGGTCTGCGCTGGGCTTGCGAACATCACTGCAGTGAACATCTGCCCTGTCCTGGGCTTCTGTGGGTGCGAACAGGTGTCATTTACAGATGTTACCTGCTTCTCTTGCACAAAGGAATCCCGCCCACCGGGAGGCAAAGGGCCCAACGTGTGGTTTCACACACCCAGCGCCCTTCCTTCCCCTGTTCTCCTAGGGTTTTATAGGTATCTGAGAGCGCACGCTGGCTAAGCATTCAGGCTCTGAAGTCACACTTCCCGTTCTTGCACCCACATCTACCATCTGCACACCCTGTCCATGTGACTTCACCCCTGCCTCCGATTCTCAGCAACCGTGAGAGTGCTACTGCCCCACCTGCACGCCCTGTCCATGTGACTTCACCCCTGCCTCCGATTCTCAGCAACCGTGAGAGTGCTACTGCCCCGATGCATGTTCCAAAGGTCCAATAACACTGGCGGAGCCCAGAGCAGCCCCGTTAACTGGCACATGCGGATGATGACAATGATGATGGACGGAGGGGGTCTCTCCCTCCAGGACAACTTGGCTTCTCCACATATGCTCACTGGAACAGGGTGCAGAACCAGGCCTTCAAAGCCGTGCGGGACCCTCCCTGGAGGTGGGCCTTGATCTGCACCCTGTGGTCTTACTCCCTCTACCCATCAAGACATCAGACACAACCTGGTGATGGCCCTGAAGCCTGCAGATGCCACACTCACACAGCTCGCAGGCTGAGTCTGCAGGCAAACTCAAGTTCTTTTAGGATTAATTGCCAACACTCAGGCTTTTGAAGACTCACGTATATTCTGTATTGACAGCTTATCTTCAAAAATGAGGAAATCTGGTGATTCCTCAGAACTTCCTCTACAAGGATGGGGATCTGCAGGCTGCGGTCCCACATCCACTCCTTGCCTGCGTTTTCCTCACCTGTCTGGCCCCTGCACACCGGGGCTTTCAGCCTTTGTTGGAGAATCAGAGCAGACAGGAAGAACGGAACCGATGGGCATGTGTGGGTAAAGACCTTAACTCAAGGAGTTGGTTACCATGGTGGTGGACACTTGGCTAGTCCAACACTGCAGGGGACAGGCCCAAAGGCCATCAGCAGAACCGGCTGGGCCCCGCTGCGCTCCAGCCAGGGCATCTGTGTGGGGAGGCTGGCCTTCAGTGGACTGAGTGGAATCCTCCCACAGCGTGGAGAGGAATCTACTTCTCTCAAAGTCCATGTGTTTGAATGTCAGTCTCCTCCCAAACACCACACAGAAGCACCCACATAATGAGTAACCAGGTATGGGGCACCACGGTCCAGATACGGTGACCCATAAAATCAGTCATCACAGCTGACACCGTTTCCATGACGTACCAACCTTCTGTGCTACATACAGGAGCTTAGGATCCTTCGAATTTAAAATGTGAGAATCTGCAGGCAAGTATGGGAAAGCATAGCCTACGTTTATTAGAAACGTGAATCCTGCCAGGCCTGCTCTTTGATTTTCCAAGGAAGGAAACTCTAGTACTGAGCATCTTTGGCCGCAGGATATGGATATATCTTGTCCAGAGAGACACTTCGCAGTTGCAGCAGTTAAATTTTACAGACGTGCATCACTGCAGTGCAAGAGCCATCGTGCTGAGCTGGATAACGCCAGGCCTCCACTTGGCCGGGCTCTGGTGCCCAGACACTTCGTCCAATACCACTCTAGATGTTTCTGTGAAGGGCTTTTATACAAGTTACTAATATTTTAAATAAGTTGACTTCAAAATAAGAGATAACATTCAAGAATATGATTAGTTGAAGATCTAAGGGGGAAAGACTGAGGATTCCTAGAGAAGAAGGAATTCTGCCCTTCAGCACTGTAACACAGAACTTAGGTCTGAGATTCCAACCTGCTGGACCACCAGCCCCCTGACCATGTGAGCCAATTCCCTAAAATAAATCTGTGTGTGTGCACATGTATATGCACACACCAATTGGTTCTACAGCACTACATCAAACCCACTTTCATCTGGGGGCTCAGACGATATTTAGCACTTCCAACCAGCTCCATGGCTTAAAGGGGGAGAGCTCAGTTGGAACATGCTTACCTAGCTAGTTCAAGGTCCCAGTACCATAAGGACAAAGTACACATAAAAGCCCTCCATGGATTTCTGGAGAGGAAACTGGGGTAGTGAACATGGAACACCTGTGTACAAGTCATAGCGGCTGGTCCCTGCCCCTCCTCATGTCCTGGACACTATCTCTGTCCCGAAAGTCAGCAGTCTGCGAATGGATTTCAAGGATAGCATACAGTATTTTAGAGGTAGTGGGGAAAAGATTAGGTGTTTTTTATTTGGAAGAAAGAAAGTTCTAGGAGATCTATGTCACCACCCTAGTTCTGCCTTGAGTAGCTGTGTGATCTTGGGCAAATTTCCCAAACCTCTTTGGCTTCCATTTCTTTATCTGTAAATAGACATGATCATACGAATCTTCATTTAATTCTATGGTCTTGCACCTAGAATGAAAAATAGATTTGAGGGCACCCTTGAAATTTAGAGAAGATAACAACACCTTTTCAGAAGGAAAGATAATGGTAGTGTTCGTGATTACTTTCCCTGGTTTTCCCGCAATGCAATGGAGGCAGGCTGAGAGAAACATGGCTTTTATTCCCCTTCCTCCATGCCACCCCAAACCACACTGCAAAATCATAAAAAGGAATGTGACAAATTTCCAGGAAGGATTTTAAAATAATTTCTCCTGTGTTAAGATATGCTTGACTATGTGAAGATTCAGTCGTCCCTGGCAAGCCTTTGAAAACTGCAGTGGGCTGACTTTGGTACTTGAGAGGACTGAAAAACCGCGGCTCTTCTCATTTTAAGCATTTGTCATAAATTGTCATAATGGACGCTTGTTTCCATCTCAAGTTATCATAGAGAAGGACGTGATTTGTTTGGGCCCAGAGTTAGTGGAGATTCATCAACTACCCATAAAGCAAGTAGAGAGGAGACGGAATAAGCAAGCATTGGACGTGGCCTTTCTCTGCTGGTGGAGGCAGAGCCCCTGGCAGCCCCTGCTTCTCCACCCTGCCCTGCCCTGGGGGAAGCTCAAGGGTGAGCTGGGTGCACAGCACCCTCTGCAGGTGGAAACCCATCTGCCCCTCTTGCAAGCACCCCTCCAAGGAAAGAGTTCAGACTCTCATCCTCTGATGGACCTCAAAGCTCTCCTCGCCATGAGCACCTGGCCCCTGCCCACCCTCCCCATGTGCTGCAGTCCCTCCCTCCTCGTGCGTCTGATCCCATGTGTGGGTTCAGGGCAGTGCTCTGCTCCCGCCATCTCAGCTTTCTGTTTAACCTCCTCCTCGATCCTCAGCCTGAAGTACCCTGATCCCCACTGTCTTGCCAGGGTCACCAAAGAGCAGTGGCTGTACGACGGGCATCTTCATCAACCTGTGGCATCTTTGGGCTTTCACTGCCACTTGAAGATCTCCCCTTGCCACATCCACTTGCATGGCTTCCCCTCTTGCTGGCTCGGCTCCCTGTTCCCAGCCATGCTAGGGGACTGTGGACCTGCTTGCCTCTAAATGTCACTCATGTCCAGTGTCCTCCCTGCCACTTGCCCTGGGGAACCACACACCTGGCTCTGTTATGCTGCACTGCGAGTCCCATTTCATCTTCAAATTTGACCTCTCTCCAAGTTCCAGACCTCAACCAGCTACTGACCAAGGACCCACCTCCGCCATGTCCCTTTAATCCCACATGCCCAAGACTGAGTTTCCGTCTTTAGCTCCCTCCAGTTCACCTTTCTCAGCATCCCCCCAGCTGTCAAAGCAATGCAAAGGAATGTTGTCCTGCCGTCCCAGCAATGTTGAGTCCTGTTGTCCTGCAGGAAGTCTGTTTCTCTTCCTTCCTGTTTGGTCTCCTCCTCTTCCTTGGCTGGGCAATTGATTAGCCTCTTCCTGCCCTTTCCTCTCCAGCTCCACTTACCCCCAGTCCACACTGCCCACAAATGTACTCCTTCAAGCCACTGTGACTAGGGCACACCCCATCAGAACACCCATGCTCCCCAACATCTCCCAAGTCTGTGGGTGCCAACAGGCCTTCACAACCAGGCCTCCCACTCTGGTAGAGCCCAACCCACCTCTTCAACACATGGTGCCCCACCCAGCAAGTCTCAGATGCTCTCTCAAGCCTCAGGACTTCTGTGCATACTGAAGTCTCTGCCTGCTGTCCTTCCTACCAAGCCTGCTTGACAAACTCCTATTCAGTCCACAAGTCTTGGGGGTTTACTGTAATTTCTTGTGTGCTCCTCTGCCATGAAACCTTCCCTGCCCCACCCCCAAGTTAACTTGACCATTTCCAGCAGCTGTTCTAATTTGACACTGCCCAGCTATCACTCCTTATGGTATTTTAATTCCTGTTTCTCCATCTGTCCTGGCCACTGGACATTGTTAGTAGGCAGGGCTCCTGGGCACTGGCCCAAGGCAGGACAACCACCAGCTTTGATGGATGGGCCCTGCTTAGGCTCCAGTCCTGCTGGGATCCCCTGCAATGGAGCAGGTATTCATCCTTGAGAGCCGATCTAGACGCTGTCCACAGGGTCTGGGGCATCTCACCATGTGGTCCCACCACCCTGAAACAGTTTCTGCCCAGCACAGGGACTTTTTACCTTTCATGCACAGATGCCTGGATGGGTCCTATATAAGCACAGTACAGTGACTCCTTCCCAGTGACATTTATCAGGCACCCGCTTAGGTCTCAGTGCGAACCATCAGGGCCATGTGACAAACTTTCAGATAAGTGAAGGATCAGCTTGTTCGTGTTCTGGAAGATGCACAAATCAATTTCGTGATTCCTCTGACTGGAGTTTTACCCTATTCTCCTCTTCCTTCTACCTACAAGCACCTTCACCAGGGTGCACGAGATATGAACAGCTAGCAGATGTGGGAAACAGCCTCCCCAGCAGGCTCTGAAAGCAGCGCGGCTCCTTGGTGGAGAATAAGGAAGGACCCTGGGACTGGGGAGGGCATTTGGAGCCACCAGGCAGGGAGGACTGGGCTCAGGGAGGTCACAGCAGCAGCAGGGACGGCGGACCTGGACTCCACGCTCCCTTTTCTTCATAGGGGAGAGGTCAGGGTACTGTGCCCTTAGCTGGAGTCTCTGCCACTGCACCTCACAGCTGTGCTCTGACTCCTGGTGCGTATGTACAGGTGTGAGCAGGACATGTCCCACGCACCCCTGGGCAAGTGTCCGGCACAGAGCAGGTCAGTGGCGGGGAGCAGACTCAGAACCGCATCGCACCATCAGTGCGTTCATGCTTTGGGGGCATAATTAAACATTGTTCTCTTTGTGATTATCTTTCAAAGCACAGCAAAATGAACTGGATTGTGAGCTTATGGAGAGCACAGACCACCCATGCTTCCTGTCCTTTTCCAACTCTGCCTGGCATCCTACCACACCCCGCACATGATCAGAGTAATCTCCTCAGCCATCTTTGCTGTACCCGCTCCCTTGACCCCTGTCACAGTGCAGTCCTGGCTGGGGGGAAACGACCTTCCAGCCGTCCCCAGGTGCAAGCAGCTTCCATTCTCGCAGGCTTGCGGGAGAAGGGGTCTGCAGAATGGAGGGCAGGGAGGGGGAGCTTTGCTCCACCTGCCCAGCATTTTATAATCGTGTTAATAAGTCCATGCTCTACTTCATTTTTAAAAAAAGAGCCAGGAAGATAAAGTATAAAATCGCTCCAGGTCACATTACCCACCCCAACACTCATTTCAGTTTTCTAAGTGGTTTTCTCAGAGCCACGCAGCTCACTATCGACAGGGCCAAGGCCAGCGTCCACCCTGAGTCCTGACCTCTCTCCTACACCTGAGCAACTGCTGGGCTCTCGCAACACGTCCTGAGTGGGTGACAAAGGTCTCCATGTGCTATTCTACACTCTCGGACACCACTGGTACCTGACGTGCTCCTGTGCCCATGCCCTGCCCTCCCCTGTGTGCCCATAGTGCCAATGCTTCAGTTCATGACAGCACATGAGGTGGCCAGGTGGCGGCTGATCCTTTGTCATCCCTGGACTACAGAGGGTCATCTGCTAGTGATGAGAAAGGTGGGGTCACACATGGGAACTGATCTTTTTTTTTTCTTAAGGGAAAGCAAACAGCAGCTTAAAGTACGGTACATATCCAGGTCTGCCTGCCTATGCTACATCCCACCCCCGCACCTCAGATGTGACGTTATTTGGAGAAGGGTCTCTACAGGGACAATCAGGTTACAGAGGTCCCCGATGATGTGTGTCATTATAGAAAGGGGAACTCTGGACCCAGGGGCAGATGTGGAGGGTGGCAGGGTTCAGGAAGGACATGTTATGGCGCAGTGGCACACTCAATACTCTAAGGAAGGGACATAAACACCCAAAGGGGTTTCAGAAATGGCAGGGGCAGGAGGACTCCCAACCCCCCTTCCCCAAGGCTGCCAGGAGACCCTCAAGGGCAGGAAGGGCTCAGAGGAGCCTGAGGCCCATGCGCCCCAGGTCAGCCCACCCTGCAGCGGAGCGCATAGCGCTGGGGCCAGCTGCTTCTGGGAGCTCGCTTCCTTGAACAGGCTCTGCCGCCCGCCAGACGTCAGGGAAGTTTCTGTGCCTTCTCTCCCTAGCCTGCCTTCCGCCCAACTGGGTCTGCAGGGCCCTGGCCAGAGATCCCAGGAGGGGAGACGCCTGCGGAAGAGAGACCAGCAGAAAAGCCAGAGAGAGAGGCAGGCGGGGTCTCACCTCCCAGCCCTGGAAACCAACCCTAATTTCTGCCTTGCAGCCTGGAGAGAGCTGAGCGTCTGCTGCTTAAGCCCAGTCAGGGGTGCTTTGCCCCAGCAGCCCCAGCACAGGAAGCCCGTGATCTCAGCCTGAGGGGCACAATCCACCTAACACTGAGCTTCTGCTAGCAAAGCGCAGGGACCGCCTTCTGACCATTCCTGCTAGGAAGGGGCTCCAGACAGCTTCCTGCTGAAGCTGCTTATGTGAGGGGGACTCCTGTGCACTCAGGCGAGTCTGTCCTGCTGCCTCAGGAACACGGCAGGCCAGAGTCGCCCTTTAGAGAGCCTTCTCAGTGATGGGCCTGTCTCCACCTGCTGCAGCAGGGCCACCTTGGAGGCCCGGCCTCCACGGCTTCCCACTTCCAATCCTGTGCCTGCCTCCATGGACCTCCACAGACCCCTCCTCCATCACTCCAATCTCCTAACTTCCTAGTTTCCCCTCCACCTTTTCTCTCAAGCCACACCTGGCCTCCTGCTCCAGCCCCCCAAGCAGCTGTTTCCCCCACAAGGCTGCGGTAGCCTTCCACTGGGCCTCCAGCCTCCACCCACATCCACTCACCATCAGCATCTGGGCCAGATGTGGTGACATCCATGGGTCGGGGCAGATTGGGGAGACTGCCTGCGCTCCCCTCTAATTATGAAAGAAGGAACAGGCAGACTCACAGAAAAAACACAAACACAGCAGTAAAGTCATCATGACCCGGGCCATGCTGAGGGGCATGGGAGCATGGGGCACAGAGCCACTGGATCAGAACGAACCTCCCTGGGACGCAGGGCGGCCCCTTAACCTCTGGGACATAGAGGCATTCGGAGGTGCTGCACCCCAGGGTGTGACAGTGGAGGTGGCGGTCTGTGTCTGCAGCCTCCTACTGTGAGCTCTTGCAGAAACAAGGACTCCTGTTCAACCATGTCCCTCCAGGCCCCCGTGTGGAAGTGAGGCCCTGCCTACCAGTCTCCTCCTTGAGAGCCAGGCCCTGCTGCCTCCCTGTCCCTGGCCTTGCCTGAGGTGCTCGGAGACCCCCTCCCCTAGGCTCCTCTGCCTTCCGTTCTTGCACAGACTGCCGCCGGGTTGTCCTGTGGTAACATTGCCTTCCTCTACATGCTCAGGCGAATTGCTGAAAAGACCTTCCTGCGGTGCAGAGGGGGACGGAACACACAGGACAGGTGACAGGAGGCTGCAGCAGGGGGCTGGCTGGACAGACCAGCCCGGGTGTGTGGAGGTACACAGTGTACGCGGGAAGGGCTCCGTGTGGCAGGGCTTGCTGCGTCCCCCTTTCAGGGGCAACTCGGATGACTTCACAGGCAGGAGCAGGAGCAGCCTCTGTTGATCCACTGGGGCGTCTTCCGCACACAGCAGATGCTCATTGCCTAAGTGTGGAAAGAGCAGAGCTGCCCTCCGAGGGGGAGGATGGAAGGGCCAGGCTCCAGCCCAGCCGCCTTGCATCGTTCAGACTGGGGGCACAGAGATGTCTGAATATCAGACTTAAAGTCTGCATGACATGTTGTATAAACTCAGCTCGCTTATGGCGAAGCCAAATTGCTTTTTATCAACATGGAAGTTTCTGCTGATGATCTGCAATGAAGTCTCTCTTGTTCATTGGCACCATGGAGGGAGCTAACAGGGCCACTGTGTGGCTTCCCGGGGGTGCTGGCCACAGAGGTGGACACTGGAAACATAGTTCATTAGGAAGCAGATGAAATTCTTAGGGCAGAGTGCACCCAGGGAGCCTCAACAGAGCTCTCCAGCCCTGCCCTCCCGGCCAGGGAGGAAACACAAATTGAGAAACCCTTGGTATAGGAACAAGCATCTGCACAAGGTCCTGTGACCTTAGGACTTCAAACCGGCCTCAAGAGCTGAACCATCCTGATTCCTGAATTGCCATGATTAGTCCCTCCGTGGGGCAGATCACACCTACCAAATCAACGGATGCTTGTTTTAGTTTTTGAGAGGCCAAGGGAAGATCTCTTGCCTCAAAAGATCTCCCCACCTGCCAGCTAGTGACAGGAATTGACCATTAGAGATTCATTCCTTTGAATCTTAAATCTTTTGTATTTAAGGGTTCCCAAGCTAGTGAAAAACTTACCTGTAGGTCCTTTTAAGCCTCTTCTTAATAGAACTTCCTCAGGGATGGATATTTAGCGAGGAGCAAGGCTCATACACCATTGGAGTAGTCTGAAAGTTAAGAGAAGGGCTAACACAGGGGAAGGAGCCAAAATAAACCCAAGAGCAAAACGGCCAGCGCCTCGCATGGGTTAGCGATGTTCAGCCTCAGGTCAGCCTCACTGACGCCACTGCAAGGTCAGCTCCAAGCAGAGTGGCCACTCAGCAGTTGTCCTGAGCAGTTGTCTATCACCAGGGCCTTAAGCACCCAGGCTGAAAGGCAGGCTGTGGTGACAGCAGCAGCAAAGAGGCAGATGGGTCAGCAACCACAGGCAGAGACCCGGTGACCAGTCCCTGAGCTGCACAGACTCCAGAGGACCCTGCCTCGCAGGTGCCCCCAGCACAAGCCTCCACCTGTCCATCCACGGAGTCTGGCGGGGATGCGGGTTCGTGAGCGCCGGAACAGGGCTCTCCCGATGCTATGTTTTAGTCACCTGGATGACCCGAGCCTGGGCTCCCTTCTGGCATGCTGTGCCCCCACCCATCACGCTTCTCTCCACCTTGGCAACTCCTCAGCCCGTTTCCAAACCACCCGGCGCTCAGGAAAGAGACTGCGGCTGCTGCTGCCTCTGGAGGTCAACTGCCCATGCTCAGGGGCTCTCAGGGACCGAGGCTGAATTCCCAAACACAGTGCTAAGGTTTGGATCCAGAACATCCCCAGAGGCTCCAGTGTTGAGGCGTGGACCCCAGTGCAGCAGTGTGCAGTGGTGGGGTCTTTGGGAGGTGACTGATGGCGAGCGCTCTGATGTCACCAGGGTGTTCATCACCCATGGGTTCAATGGACTACAGGGAGGTGGAGGAAGAGAAGGTCGCTGGGATGTGCACTAGAAGGGTGTGACTTTTCCCTGGCCTCTTCTCTGTTTCCTGGTTGCTATGAGCTCCCTCTCCACACCCTTCCGCCATGATGCTCTGCTCCCCTCGGGCACAAAGCAGTGGCACCCCTGGCCATGGACTTTCCTCTGAAACCACAAGTCTTTACTCCTTTCACTTGTTTTTCTCAGGTACTTTGTCACAGCAACAAATGCTCATTAACATACATGACGCCATGGAAAGCATTCAACGGCCTCAAGAGCCTCTGGCTTCAACCATCAGGTGGGAGGCAGTGAAGTCCGGAGCTTGCCGGATGTGACACAGTATCTGGTATGCAGAAGGCACTTAATAAAGAGAACTGGAGGATGCATGGACAGAGAGAGGCTGTGATCCTCTATTTGCACAAAGGCCCTTAGGGCTGCACTAAATCAGATGGAGAGGGGGCAACACGTCCCTCAGGCACCGGGGCAGCTGACTCAGCCCCCTCTGTCCAACGTGTCCTCTGAAGATGTCCAGCTACACAGAACCGTTCTGTGCAGGCTCCCATCCCTTCTCAGCCACATGGAATACAAGGCTACAAGAGCTGGGAAGAGAGGGATGAGGGGGAAAGAGGCAGAGGAGACACCCTGATTCTTATTTTGCACTCTGATTAGTTACCCAGAAGCTTCAGTGTCACCTGTCCTTCTTGACCGCACTGAATGTCTCACCTTGCTGTGTAACTGCTGCTTCTTTGGGTCTGCACTCAGCAGAGTGTAGAGACCCTGCCTCTGGACCCACACTTCTGAAACGGCCCAGAGCTGCACGCACAGACCTTGCAGGCTGCAGGTAGACCCAGAGCTGTCACCAGGACAGCAGACCCATCTCCCCTCCTCTTTTCACTTATACAAAGGCCACCCACGGGAAGGGCTCCTGGGGGCTCTCGCTGTCCAGCTGCGTCCTGCCAGTGGTTCACTCTGGGCAGTAGGTCCAGGCCTGGGCTATGGGAGACTCCACCCGAACTCAGAGTTTGGAGACCACCCCTCCTACTGAGTCGCCCAGCAGCTCACCACATTCAGCATCAAGGCCAGGGAGCCAGCAGGGCCATGCTCGTTTAGATAAAAGGCGTGCTCCCCATGCCAAGGCTCTGAACTGATGTGCAAATGCTCACTCAGTTCTGCGAAAACCTCTCCACAGTTTCCCCTCCAGGATGGCACCAAGCTCTGACTCGAGAACCTCACAGCACACCAGCGCAGAGCAGCTATGTCCAAGCTTGACCCCCTGGTCCACAGGGGGCAGTTCTTGAGGAAGTGAAGCATACCCATGATCATACTGTGGTCCCCTCTGCATGCAGAGATACTGACCACAGTACCTACAGGAGTTCTGGATTCCTCCATGGGTGGGATGTACAAGCAGCAGGCTGTTCTGTGAACACATATAGAGCTGATATGGACTGGGGTTCGGAGAGCAAGAGCACAGACGGTGTCCCTGGTGGGTGACGAACCTCTGGCTGGTCACCAGCAGGCTCTGGTCTGAGAGGTCGGGAGGTGAGGTCTGGAGAGCATGCTACCTGTGGCACTGCCTGGGGTTCAGCACAAGTTAATCACGAGAGCCCCCAGGAGGCTGTGGGGAAACAGGTTTGGTGCAGCAGGTGCCGGGCTGCGCTCCCCACCTCTGATCTGCCTGACACTTGAGGAAGCGACCTCAGCTCCGAGACCTGGCTCCCACCTGTGAAAGCGAATCAGCACCACCTGGCAAAGGCTACTCCAATGCCACCACGCCGTGACCTCACCACCTGTGCTTGACACACCTGACCTACTGCGCACAGTGACCATCTGCCTCCCAGATGCCTGAGCTACCGCCCACGTGGTTTGTGCCGGTCCTACTAAAGCCAAAACAGAGGGTCCCAACAGGGAACTGCACACCTGGGCCCTCTGCCCATGCTGACCTGATCCTCCAGTTGGAAGATGGGACTGGCTCAGCCTGGGGGCTTTAAGTGGAGCCCTGGAACGCATTCCCGCTTCCTGATATGCATTCCAGGCGCAGGGACAGGGCACACAGTCTGCCACCTATAAGCAGGCAGAGGAGCCAGAGGAGGCTGAGAGCATTAGCATGGTCTTGGCTGAAGGAACCATCCCATTTCTTGTCCTAGCTAAGTCCCTGGCAAAATACCAGGCGGCCTTCTTCACTCTGCGTTCCCCTGATGGTGCTCATTGAGAGAAGGTCAGTGACCTTTCCGCCTGCAGCTTAGTGGGGAAAACTCCGCGGTACTCCCAGTGATCCACTGAACTCTCCTAGTCCCTGTGCCACTGTTCTAGGGCCCTGATTCTGGCAGAATGCACCAGCACATCACCTTGCACAGTAAACAGACGTCTACAGGACCGTCCACCTCCACGTGCGTCTCCCACGCTGGAACGGGACAACACAAACACGGTCGATTCCTCTGCTCATCACCTTGAGCCCAGCGCAGGGCTCCATGCTTTCAGATGGAAGCCCAGCAAGCATGCTAGGACTTTCCAGGAAGCCAGTGTGCGTTCCAGAGCCCAGCACAAGGCAGGTCCCTCTGCCTCCCTCCTTGCAAGATCCCTCCCTCACCTCCGCATCCCTGCCTCAAGTGCAATTTAAGACTAATTCCTGCAATTGTTACGGCCTGTCCACATTGCGGGACGGAGGCCGTGCACTCTGCAAGTGCTGGGTCGTATCCAGCTGTGCCAGCGCTTAGTAAATATTTGTTGAGTAAAATAAGAGCATCCTTCCGGGCACTGGGAATGAAAATTACATGCAGCTGTGACTCAACGCGCGCACTTCACGGGCTCCAGGTAGCCTCAGAGCATCGTGCACACTGAGTCAACCGCCGCTGGTAATTACAAGTTTCTGCTACGCTTAAAGTTGTGACTAACGGCACTGCGTCCAAAGCAATGGGTGACAAACTGGACATACCTTCTACTAGACACTGAAAAATAAAAACTACCTTGTCAGAAATGACAGTACTCAACCGTTCACTGGTATCTTTATTCTGGTTGTAGAACACTGTAGTGGTAGCCCAGAAAACTTCGCTGCGGGGGAGAAAACCTCTGTGTGTGAAGAGCAGGGGCATGGGTTAAAACCTCCCGTATCGGCACCAATTCGTGTGGAAGAAGTGCTGGGGTGTCGGCGGCCTGGCTTCTGAATCAGAGAATCTGGGTGGGCGCACCGGGCGTCTAATCACCGCCGCACTGACGAGGTTCAATGAGGCTTGCTGCCTGCTCACAGGGCACCCACTCAGATGACCTGCAAGCTCTCGCCCCAGGAACAGCTGCCGTTGTGCAAGAGCGCTTTCTATATTCTTGGCTTTTCTTCGTCAAGAGACAGGATGCGGACAACAAGAAACCAGACGTGAAGTTGCAGGGCACGGAGAGGAGGTGATGAGATGCAGGCACACTCAGCAGGACGGCAGGGGGCTTGCGGGGCTGAATGCCAACAACAGCGCACGCGAAGCCCAGGCACGCAGGAGACGAACACATTAGCGATGTGGACTCATGCTGCGTTTCTCAACTCATGCATTAGGCTTTTTCTAGCATCCAGTCACCTACAGGCAGGGGATCATCTTGGTTTTCTGAAAGATCAAGTGTCCATTGCTTCGCTTTGCTCTCTTTAAGACTTAGAGGTTTGGTCTCCACCCTGGAAACTCATGTATCCTAAAAGTATTTGAATGCCTGTCCTGGACTTCCAGGTGACGAGTCAGCTGAATCCTTCTATACCTTTTAGCTGATCCAAGGGCAGGTTTCAGTACAAAATGAGAAGTCCCTAATCCCCCGGATTTGAAAAGCCTACCTGCTCCTTTGGAGCAAATGAGTGCAGAGAATGAAGATAAGAGAGAAAGGCGAGAAGACTTGTATGAGAAATCCCGCTGGGCTTGACCAACGGGGTGCTTCCCTCTGCATGGGCAGCTGACAGGCGGCTCGGGGGCCTTCCTGGCCAGCCCTGGGCACAGAGCTCCTGCAGGTGGAATCAGACTCAACAGCAGTTCTGAAGCTGGGGCAGGGGCATACAGAATTGAAGAAAGGTGCCCTGAACAAGTGGACAGCACAGCTCCTTTGTCCTGTGGCGGTCAGGATGGAATCAGAGCTGCTTTTATGTGATAAACTTAGTTTTGTGTAGCAGCCTGGTCAGCATAACCTCCCCTCCCCCGTGTCCTCAATCTAGGGCTGGCAGACAGAGGCTGGGGGCTTTCCAGACCTCCCTGTCTATCCTAAGGGATAGAAAATGTTGAAGTCAGCGTCCTGTCTCCAGCCCCATGGTGCAAGCAGCTGCACTCCTGGGTCCTCCCACCATGACTCCACACCCAGTTTCTCTCTCCCTGAGGACCCAGACTGCCATCTGGGTGGTGGATTAGCTCTCTAGGGCAGCCACAAAGTAGCACCAAATCAGCGCATAGCCTCCATGCCTTGGAGGAATGCTGGTCACTGCCTCCCGTGGCCTAGCTGCAGGACTACGAGACTCCCAGGAAAGGAGAGGCATGGTGTAGTCAGCTTGCAGCTGCCCCAAAGGTACCTGCCCTGGGTCCCCACCCTGAGCCTGCCCTGCCAAGCAGCCACCTCCTCCCCCGTCACATTCAACTGACAGCTCACTGCGCGCAGCTCACCCATTACCTGCGTCTTCTCCTGCGTCACTGTCCTGCTGGTCTCCAATGCCAGGTTTATTAGCTTCCTGGGAGACAAAACTGGCATCCTATTGCCCTTTACTGCAATGCCCACATGCTATCAAAGAGAAGTCAGAGCCCAAAGGCTGGCACAGACAGAGGGGATCCCCTCCCCTTGCAAGAACTGAACTCAGCCCAGTGCTAAACCAAGGCCTCCATGTGACGACAGATCTCTTGTAAACAAAAGGAAACCAAGAACCATTTCAGAGCACTAGTCCACAGATCCTCACATGATTGCTGGTGACAATGTGGCTCAGGCCACATCCTGAGTGCTGGGGCACACGACCTGGCTCTAGGTCAGCTCCAGGTGATGAGTACTAGCCCAGTAGCGAGAGAGAGGAGGTGCAAGTGGGGGACCCCACAAGTCTTCAAAGAGCTGCCCTTACCTGGAAGCCTGGTGGCAGGTGTGGACAGTGACCCCAGGCCACTTGCACCCACCCACCTGAACCTGAGCCCCAGCTTCCTGGTTTGCAGGGTGGGGCCCAAATCACAGAAGTCTCAGGGCCGCTGTGAAGAGGGGACAAGATGACCTGTGCCAGGTGTGAGGCCCCTGCTGGATCATAATCAATGGGGGTGAGCAGGGCTTCCCAGGGTCAGCTCTGCAGTGGGATGGGCAGCAGGCAAGGCCAGAGCATAATGCCACGGGCTATTAATGGTGCATCAGAGGAAGTGGCCTATTTCTAAGCTGAAGCATCACATGACTGAAGCCAGGTCAGTGTGGCCCGGCCTGGCAATGGTGCCCCTCTCTGGACGCTTCCTGCTCACCCCCCACTCTGTCCTGCCCCTTCCAGCAGTGCCTCTTTCCCAGGCCCAGGATAGCTGGTGCCTCTCCACCAGCACCCCTCCACCCTCTGCTGGTCGCCTGTCTGCAGAGCCAGTGGGTGACGAGTTTACCTGCCTGTCCCCACTCTGAGTCAGTCCTGCCACCAGCATCCTGCAATGCCCACTGCAGTGCCCAGCAGGTTCATTGACTGTCCCTGGCACTTGTGTGGCTCCCTTGGCCTGCCAGCACAGTGCAAGGTGAGCATCTGCCTCAGAGCCATGTTTTCATTTTCACCCATGCAGGCTGACAACTGTGGGAGACGGTGCACCATGCACCACCCCTGGGACTGGCAGTACTGCTCCTGCGAGCAGCTGACCAGGGTCCACCACGGGCACCACACCCCAGTGCCATCCAGCTCACAGAAGGCTTCATTCCCTACAAGTGGGTGCCACTGTGAGGGCCCAGATATTCTCCTGCTTGAGAGGGTGGCCGTGGGGGAGCCGTGTGCACACGTGCGTGTGCATGTGGGTCCACGTGATGCTGAATGGCCGCTCTTGGCACGAGCCCTACCTTACAGAGAACACTCTCCCGTTAGTCTACGAGTCAGAACACGGCAGGTCAAATGTAGGGCAATCTGCTTCCGGAAGTTACTTTCCATTCTGATGGGGTCTCCCAAATGTGGGAAAGAATCTGAGACACTCACCCTAGAACCTCAACTGTCCTCTGTTCCAACATTATCATTTTAGTGCAGACGGAGTCTAGTCAAAATGAACCCAGGTACAACCTTAGTGAAAAACGGAGGGGCACAGTTTCTGAATCCCACAGTGTGTTGCCACTCCAGCTGTGGGTGACAGGGAGGCAGCCGCGACCTGGGGCTTTCTCCACCTCCTCGCTCACCACCTTCACCTGCCCTCTGCTGCTAGGCACAGCACAGCCCAGGCTGCCAGCGCACAGGGAAAACTGGAAGGTGCTTCAGTCTACAAGGGCACCCCCAACTCCCCAGGTCTCAGAACCAGCACCCCTTAGAGGTGACGAAGGCAGGGGTAGAGGCTCACGCCAGGCCGGGGCACAGCTATCTGTCACCTGTTACAGTCCCAAGGGTACAGAGTGCAGGCTCTGCAGGAGACGCCGGACTCTCTGTGGCAGCTGCTCAGCTCCCTGCAGTGTCACCAGCTCAGCCCTAGCAGGCCTACTCGGCTCTGGCTCCGGGCTGTGGTCTTCCATGGAGCTCTGAAACAAGCCAGGCCCTGACACCAGCAGGCCGTGCTGCACGTGGTAGGGAGAGAAAGGTGTGCGCCTGGGACAAACCAAACAGCAGAGGGCTGGGCTCTGGGTTGTCTGCTTCTACCCAGCTGTGCATGTGTGTGAGGAAGGACTCAGGAGAGCAGGGCACTGAAAACATGTTAAGCAATGGTAGAGAACGGGGTGACAGGGCAAAATAATCGTCTGTGCACTCAAAGAGTCACATTCTCACTTCCCCCCGCCTATTAACGTGCCACGGAGCGGCTGGCATAGAGCCGATACCCAGTGAATCATCAGAAAAAATTAACTTAGGGGAGATGGAAGAGCGTCCAGCATTGATAGAGACACAGAAAGCTCCTGTACTGTTCCCCCTCGGTATTAGAAACCCAGTTATTTCTTCAACACAGACAAAGGTCCACCTCGATTGGCCAGAGCGGGGGTGGGAATGCCCGCAGGTCACTGCTGTTCCCAGCCAGCCTGCACCTGACTCTGCACAGTGGAAGTGGGACAGTTTAGGAGAGATAGTGAAACGCTAGGTAGTCAGGACAGGACAAAGGGCCCCATGTAAGAGCTAGCTGGTAGAGAGTGATTGACAGGGCATCCTCAGGGCCTTCATATGCAAATGACCGTGAGGCTCACCTGTGGGAGCAACTCCTTTGTCCCTCAGGCGGGAAAACTAAGAAGTGGGGGTGGAAACAGATGGGAACTTGGAAAGAATTGCTCCCTGACTTGCGTAGATTTCAACCAATGATGTAGATGCATCTCTCAATGCCTGCTTGCATGAATGTTAATTATGGTTTAACCTCCATTAGACGGTGGTCCTGCTTCCAGGTGCCCCTCCGCCTTGCAGAGTCTCTGCTCTTCTTCCTAAATAAATCCTACTCCTTTTACTCCCCCTTCTGTGGCTGTCCGTGGATTTTATTCTTCAAATTCATGAGACAAGGACCCAGAAGATTGGCGCCAAATTCCTGGGATAAATTTCCACCACACCAAGAACTACAACACTCAGCTTTTAGCTGGAGAGTTGCTAACACTATTTCGGCTGCAGACACCTGCAGCCAGCCCAAATTCCCAGTTTTAGCTGGGAATCGCTGCAAACACTAGAAGCCGGCTATTTTGGCTGCTGGAATCTGTAGTCGGCCCAGACTCCATTCACCAGTGGGAGCAGAGAATCTGGCCTCATCTCAAAAACCCCGCATCAGAAGGAACATGGTGGCGACTGTCCTGGGATGGCAGAATGTCAAAGCAAGGTGGGACTGGGGAAGGCATGGGCCAGAAAGAAAGGCATGTTGACAGAGGACAAAGAAGCAAGGGCAGGTCTTGGGTGAGAAACGGGGCTCCGGACCCCTGCCACATGCCTGAGGCCACCATGCTCTCCACTCTTCTGTGCCCACGCAGTCTTCTTCCCTAGACTCAGGGCTGGTCTAACGAGCCACTGGGCTTGCAGCTTCTTTATGCAACCATATCCTCCATCGCCTCTGCTCTTGTCCCCTCTGAGGAGAGAAGCTGAAACAGCTTCCTTTCCTCAGCTGTTGGTATCTCTCAGTGTTTTAAAAAAGGAAAGGGCCTCAATCAATCAGAAGATCTCGACCATGTGGACGCTGGTGGCCCAAGATTTATGTAAACAACACCATAGATCAAAGCCAAGCAGCAAAACCCGAAATGAAAGAGAAGGGCTGCTCTTGCCGGTGCAGCTCCCGTTTCTGTCATCTCTAAGTGATCAAGAGTTCTTTTCACAGACCTGATCAGAGAACAAACCAGAAGGAGCAGTTTTTCTCCCATCGTCTGGAGACGAGCTATCCCGCAATGTCATAAATTAACCAGCACACGAAGATTGCTTTCCACATTTAGCAGATGGTCATGTGATTCGAATTAAGTCACAAAAAGCTTAAAAAACAACTCAATCTGTGGCACCTGGATCCTCCAGAGCCATCATAGACACTTTCAAGAGGCTGCTGAAACACAGTGGTTAGGCTACCAGCCATAATCCAAGTTCAAAATCAACATATTAGAATTCACTTGTTGTGGGAGGAAAATCATCTGTAGAAACAAGGTGCGTGCTCAGGGCACAGCGGAAACAAATGCTGGAGAACGGCCACTTCTGACAGCCTTGGGGAGCCTCGGCGGAGCTGGCAACATAATGAGTTTAAATCGCTTTGTGCGGGTTTTTTTTACCCCTATAAAATACCTTAACTAGTCGCTCCTCTCCTCCCCTGCAAAGAACACTACCTTTCTTCCTGGGACATTCACCTGAAGAAAGAAAATTCACATCTATTGCAAAGGAGCCTGAAATGATTGCCCAGCTTGTTTCATTTCCCATGGTAGTGAGGCTGCTGGAGCTGGCAGCATCAGAGGAGTCCCGCAGGCACCCCGTCTTGGTAAAGGTGTGATAAATGTGATACTTTTTTTTTTTTTAATGACAAAACTTCTAAGCACCTTTATTCTGAATGTTGATGCTGAATTCTACTTTCCTAAAGAAAGAGGTGCTCTGGCCAGGCGTGGTGGCACACACCTGTAATCCCAGTGACTCGGGAGGCTGAGACAGGAAGATTGTAAATTCAAAGCCAGCCTCAGCAACTTAGGCCCTAAGCAACTTAGTGAGACTCTGTCTCCAAATAAAACATAAAAAGGACTGGGGATGTGGCTCAGTGGTAGAGCACCCCTGGGTTCAATCCCTGGTACCAAACAAACAAACAAACATCAACATAAAAAGAGGGTGGGGGCGCGCTCTGGTCCTGAGTCCTAGCTTGGCTTTCCAGTGATAATTTTAAACAATACTTCCTAGTAATTAGCCAGTGTTTTTAATTCAGAGGGAGCGCAGGAGTGCTCAGCTGTGACTCTCCTCTTCCAAGACTGCCTTTTAAAGGCCAAGATGCACGCAGGCAAGGGGACATCCTTTCCCATAAAGGAGTCCCCTTGGGGAGGAACACAGCCAATCTGAATAATGATGCTGCTATTCAAAATATTTTTGGAATTCTTCTTTGAGAATTGTTCTCAGAACCATAAAAAGAAATTTAGTCACTGTTCCAAAATGAGGCATTAGGAAGTAGAGCTGGCCTTCACCAATTTACTCAAAGCCAAGCTTAGTAAATGTGTCCCCCAGTCCAGCTTGCCTCGCTGCCACCACCAAATGACCCTTGTGTTCCACAGAGTCACACTATTCAAGAGAAGTTGCCCCTAGATCACACCCCAGGTTCTGAAGATGATTCTAAGAGCCAAGCTCTGTCTCCTGAGCCATCACCTGGCAATTCTGAGTGGCATCAGAGAGATTTTGGGGAGCCAGCAGGGACCCTGATCTTTGGTACCCTCATTAAGTCTTTTTAGTGAGAACACTTTCTTCATAATTTTCAGTATACAATATATTGTTATTAACTATAGTCACCATTAACAAATTATTAATTAGCTCAACAGAACCAAAATATCAATAGTTCAAAATATCAAGCTATATAGGATAAATATATATATATATATAATTTTTGCCATGAAAAAATAGCCTTTTAGGGACTGGAGCAGTGGCTCAGCGGTTACGGCGCTTGCTCAGCATGCACAAGTACAGGGGTTCAAACCCCAGCACCCACATATACAACTAAGTGTCAGAGAAATGAAAGTCATGTAAAAACTCAATAAAAATTCTGTCTCTCTCTCTCTCACTGTCCTTCTCTCTTAAAAAAAAAAAAACAACAAAACAAAACAGTCGTTTAGGAACACATTCTTCTGAGACCATCAGGGTCACTGGTTGCTAAAGAGAAATTCATGTCACCTCCCTAAAGACAATGACCAGCCCGGGACTGTGCCTACCTATTGTGTAGTGCAGACAGAAACGAGGCCAGCACTTGTTCAGCTGTAGGGAGGAATGGAATGGGGATTACTTCCAAATGGCTTCAGAAAGGGCAAACAAGAGGACAGGAATCTGTCTCCAGCACACTATGTCTTGATTCAAGGCTGACAGATGAGTCTGAGTGGTGCTCCACATTGATGGGTGACCTAAGTGGATCTCCACCTTGACGGGTGATCGTAAGTGGATCATCTCCACGTGAGGGCCAGCAGTAACTGCAGTGTTTTTCTGCCATTGATGCCCAGTTATCTGATTTATATTTGACTAGCAGCTACTCAAAACTGGTTTCTACCAAGTCTTCAAGAAGCTGAGGTTCTCAATCAGTGAATTAGAAAGGGAGGATGCAGGGACAGGAGCTTTCCTGCTAATATCTCCAAATAACCACCAGAGTCAAGCTGTGCTCTTTAGAAATGTTCGGTGGCTTCCACTGTGACAAGAGAAAACCAGTCTCTGATTTGGAATTGTGGAAATAAACAGATAATTTGGTTCACCGTACGTCATGCAAATGACTGATATGTTTACGAAAACGCATTTTTGACAAATAAATTACAATTCAAAGAGTAGTTCAGCAAAAAAAAAATGCTTTCTTTCACGTTGGTCATGATTAAAAAGGGAGAATATGGGGAACAGATGTGGGTACAGCAAGGCGACCACTCCCACCCATCGCTGATGGGGAAGGAGTTGAAGTCCTTGTCCCAATCCATTTGAAAGTGTGCATCAACAGCCTTACAGGTCTTTGTGTTTCCAGGGGCCCTTCCCTTCTCCAACTACATACACTCCTTCTCAGCTCATCCATCATGGGCTGCAAGTGCCATGTATATGCTGATGACCCCTTAAAGGATACCCCAACCTCCAGCCAGTCTCAAACCCCAGGCTCACTTGTTCAACCTCCTACAATGCCAAATTCAATATGTGCATGGCAGAAAACCTCACCCCAAACCTGCCTCATGAACCAGAGCTTTCACCATGTAAATAAAACACATCATTCTTTTGTTTGCCTGGGGTCACCTCTCAGTGTCATCTGTGCCCTGCTCCCCTCCTCCACACCTAGGCACATCTCCCTCGTCTGCATCAAATGCAGTTGTTTCTTGGCTGAGCAGTTCCCTGCCAGCCCTCACCTACGCCTCTCCCTGACCCAGCAAAGAGCCCCAGCATGTCAAACCTCAGTGCCATCACCACACTTCTCTCTCTGCCCAAAACCTGCCAATCTCACCAGCTCCCTGAAGGCAGGGCTCATGTCTTGACAATGCCATAAGACCACAGCAGGCTGCCCACTGTTTGCTCTGACCTTTCCTTCCAATGTTGCCTGTATGAGTCTACTATGGACTGAATATCTGTGTTCCCTACAAAAACCCCTATGCGTTGAGATGCCAACTCCCTACGGTTACAATGAAGAGGGGAGCCTGGGAGGTGACCAGATCCCCAGAGTGGGGCCCTAGTGAAAGGGATCAGTGCCCTTACGAAAGGGGTCTGCCAGGTCTGGCCCCTTCCCACAGCACCCACATTTCCTGCAGGTGTTAGCAATAAGCATGATTGAAACAGAGCTCAAGTTTTCACTCGTGACGACGTGCAAAATTCCACACCTCATGGGCACAAGTACATCACAGAGACCACAGTGTGATCACCACGTTTACAGGTGATATCTCAGCATGATATAAGTTCAGGCACATTTTGACTTTGGAATTTCTTGTAATGAATGGGTTTGCATTCAATTTTCACAGTAAGAGTTTTAAATAATATGCATGGTCTTTTTCTATAAAATAAAAACTCACACCCAGAAAACATTTTTTGTAGCAAATACTATTAAAAAAAAAGAAAAAGAAAAAAAAACTTACGCATGTTTCCAGTGGATCTGGGAAGAGTAATTTGGTCAACTACTACAACAGGAGGAATTCTAAGCAACCGATAATCTGTCCCCCCGGGAATCAGTTTCTGTAACACAGTTATGTTCTTGGTTCTTTGTCATATCCACGTGGAGCAAATCAAACAGGCAAAATGAGAGCTAACTTTTCTACACCTCATCTGTCCTCTGACCCAGTAATGATTGCCTATCAACTCTCATAAAACCTCCCTGCCTCAAACATCTGAACCACCTAAATTAATACACCATCTGCCAAAAATACTCTACAAACCAGCCAGAGAAAAGCTCTGACCGTGAGGGTTTAAGTCATCCTGCTTCCCGGATGAACCCACCGCACCCGCACCTCTTAGTACATCAACTCTGTCACATGGCAGTTGGGCTTCAGGGACTGCTGTCCTCTTTCTCTTTTCTAATAGAATGGAGATGTGATTTCAGCAATCAGTAATACAATTTCACAAGTTAATTAGGCGATTCCTAATCTGATGTGATTTATTTATACATACGAGCACAAGAGACCCGGAGACAGAAACAAGGAGGCGATCAGTCACAGGTAACGGCTTATGTAAGGGCTGAGCGGCAATGAATCAGGACTGTGGGTGTCAAAAGCTGTAGGAGAACTGGCTGGAACTCTGCGGGTGCTCCACGAACTTCTGTTCAATGAGTAGATCCCTGCATTAGCAGGAGAGACGACAGGGAGGCCGTGTTGTAGGGAAGTGCTCTCACAGGGTGGGAGGAGCATGTCCCTGAGAAATCAGCAACAGCAGCTACCATCTCAGGGCCATCATCACCACATTACTGCAGGTGTGGCAGCAGTCTACCTGCAGATGTGCCAGGTGCTCAGGTGATGTGGCCAGTTACTCACTGATAGCCTAGGAAAAGAGATTCAGAAAGACCACGGAATCCACCTGGGATCGTTGCTAAGGTAGATCTTCTGCCATGCCCGCCTTCTGCCCCGCAGCAGGGCCCTGAACCAGCCCTTCTAGGAATCCAAGCTTCTCAGAGCTCCCAACCACAGGCTCCTTCTGCCCTCTGCTCAGCACCGCTGCACCACACGTACCGGGTCGGTCGGTGGTTTTCAGAAAACCCACAGCCCTGTGAGTGCAAAGCTTGTGGCTAGACCATCCTAGCTAAATAGTGTCCCTAAGTGCAGATTCGGCCTTGACAGCCACAGCACAAGCCCACAGACGTCACCCTCAAACCCGAGGCCCAAGATGCTGAGTGCTCTCGAGGGCCCTGGTGCTCCCTGGCCAGCAGAGTGCCCACTGTGCCTTCATCTTCACCAGGCAGTCAGCTCACAGGCACCCACCATAGCTGTAACATGTGGCCCAGGAGCCCTCTGGTCTTCTGAGCTGGCCCTTAATGACTCAAACCAAAACATGGGCAGATGGTCCACTGCAGGTCAGGGTCACATCACATCAGCTGATACTCTATTTCCTGTCCCTCGAAGTGCTGACCCTAAGTGAGAGCACACGCCCAGTGCCATGATCTGAAGAGCAGAGGCAGAGCTCTGAAAACGACCTGGCACTCAGAGTTTGAGGAAGACAGTCAAGGAGGAAGGTGAGGTGGCCACCAGGACAGGACGGCTCTCTACAACCTTAACAACCATTGTCATTGTCACCACCAGTAAATATATTCATCTAAACTTCCTCTGGACCCTAAGTGGCCAACATCACTGCTACTCCATGTTATTCACTGGAGGAAAGTAAGGCATAGTGACCCTTGACCAGTCCGAGGCTGTCCACCTTTACTCACACCTGAACGGACAATTATTGAGTCCCATGTGCTGGGCGATATTGGAAGCCTGGCATAACCACGTTGGTATTGATGTTCCAATGCTTCTCTTTCACATCCCATGCCTGCTACGGAGGGAGGTGCACCAATGACTGAATGAGAACCCAGTGAGATACGCCTAGCTGGCGCTCCCTCGGCTGGGGCAGCAGGCTCCCCTGCGTGAACATGGCCTCCCCAACTTCTGAGCGGCTTTTTTTTTTCCAGTTTTTCATCTTTTTTTTATTGGTGAATTTTTGTATTTTAGCTTTACATAATGGAGGGGATTGCTGTTACACATTCATGCGTATACACATTATGACAATGCAATTTGGTCCCATTCTGTCCCCTGCATCCTCCCAACCACCTCGTCTCTCTTCTCCACTGATCCGACCCCAATTCCATATATATATGTTTTAAATGCCTGCACCTGCATGGGTACTATCCGGCATCTCAGGGGTGCACAGTCTACCATACAGTATTTGTAACCCCCCTTTTCCCTCCCCAGCCTCTGCCCTCCCTCCTCCCTTCACCTTCTCTCCTCCTCCCCACATAATCAGACCATTTGTTAATCTGTTTAATGGGTATTTATATAAACTTGTCCTTACCCTTTCCTTTGTTTTATTCTAGTTTCCACAAAAGAAAGAAAACATTCAACCTTTGAGTTTCCCAGTTTGGCTAATTTCACTTAGCATGCAGCGTATTTCTTCTGTTGAGAAGTTTCTGTTTAGCTCTTTTTCCCGTTTGTTGATTGGGTTGTTTGTGTCTTGGGTATTAAGCTTTTTGAGTTCTTTGCACATTCTAGATATTCATCCCCTATCATAGGAGTAGGTGGCCATGACTTTCTCCCATTCTGTAGGCTCTCTCTTCATGTTCTTAACTAATTCATTACCCAGGCAGAAGCTTTTTAGATTAATCACTTCCTACTTATTGATTCTTGGTTGTATGTCTTGCTCTATGGGGTCTTGTTAAGGAAGTCAGTGCCAGCTCCTATATGATGGACTGTTGATCCTATTGTTTCTTCTAACAGTTGTAAGGTATCTGGCTTAATTCCTAAGTCTTTGATCCATTTCAATTGGATTTTGTGCAGGATGAAAGAAAAGGATTTGATCTCATTTTTCTGAATATGGCTGTCCAGTTTTCTTAGAACCATTTGTTGAAAAGGCTGTCTTTTCTCCAAGATATATTTTTGCCTCCTTTGTCAAATTTCAGGTGGCTATCAGTTTGTGGACTGACTCTGTCTCCCAGTCTATTCCATCGGTCTTCACGTCTGTTTGGATACCAATACCGTGCTGTTTTTGTTACTACACCTCTGTGATATAGTTTCCCATCAGCTTCTGTGATGTCTACTGCTTTGCTTTGGTTTTGTTTGTTTTTTTGTTTTCTCAGTATTGCTCTGGCTATTCTGGGTCTCTTATTCTTACAAATGAATCTAAGAATTGATTTTTCTATATCTATGAGGAATGTTATTGGTGTCTTGATGGGGATTGCATTGACTCTGGATAGCTTTGTTGGGCAGAATGGACACTTTGACTGTATTAATTCTGTCTATCCAAAAACATGGGATGTCTTTCCATCTTGTAAGGTCGTCTTCAATTTCTTTCTTCAATGTTCTATAATTTTCATTACAGAGGTCTTTTATTCCTTGATTAGATTAATTCCCAAATATTTATTTTCTTTTTTTTTTCTATTAAGGTTAGTGTGAATGGGATGAATTTCCTGATTTCTTTTTTGGCCAAACCATGGTTGAAGTATAGAAAAGCTATTGATTTATGGGTGTTGATCTTGTATCCTGCAACTTTGCTAAATTCATTTATAAGACCTAGAAGTCTTCTGGTGGAGTTTTATGGGTCTTCTAGGGTGTAGGATCATATTATCTTCAAATAGAGATAGTTTGACTTCTTTTCCTGTCCATATCCCTTTGATTTCCTTTTCTTCCCTGATTGTTGTGGCTAGGGTTTTGAGGACTATATTGAATAAGCAGGGTTACAGTGGACAGGTTTGTTCCAGAATGTAGTGGGAATGTTTTCAGTTTTTCTCCTTATAGTGTGATGTTGGCTATGGGTTTGTCATAAATGGCCTTTACAAAATTAAGGTAAGCTCCTTTGATCCCTGCTTCTCCAGGGCTTTTAATGTGAATGGCTGTTGGATTTTATCAAAGGCTTTTTCTGCATCTATTGAGATGACCATGTGGTTTTTGTCTTTAATTCTGTATTGATTTGTGTATGCTGAACCAGATTTGTGTATGTTGAACCATCCCTGGAATGAAACCCGCTTGGTCATAGTGTATTATCTTTGTGATGTGTTTTTGAATATGGTTTGCTAGTATTTTATTAAGGATTTTTGCATCTATGTTCATCAGGGGAACTGGTCTGTAGTTCTCTTTTCTTGATGACTGACTCCTGAGCTTTCAGTTGGGAGCAAAAGGTAAGAGACCTGACCATCTGGAATCACTGGTGAGATGGTTTAGATGAGTGTCTACCAAAGCCCTAGTCTAAAAGGCCTGGTTATTAGCCCACAATGCTCTTGGGAGGAGGTGCACTTTCAGAGTGGGCCTAGGGGATGAAGGTAGGTCCCTAGGGGCGTATCCTGGAGGAGGATGGTAGGAGCCCCACTCCTTTCTCTCTGCTTCCCAGTTGCCCTGAGGTGCCCAGTTCTTCTACCATGTGCTCCTAACACATGACCAAAAGCAATGAACCCACCAGCCATGGACTGAAACCACACAACACTGAGCCTCACCAAATATTTCCTCTTCTTAAATTGATTTATCTCAGGTATGCACTGTAGCAACAGAAAGCTAACTGACAAAGAGACAAGATTCCTACACTGCCTCTCCAGACACGCACCAGCTTCAGAGCTCCCTCTCTCGGCTGTACATCCCACACGCCAGGGCTCCAGCGGCTGGCTCAGGCCCCATCTCAACCCAGCGTGATCTATTCATGCTGAGGCAAGGTGATGTTTCTGTCATGGCAAATGTCCTTGCATAATAGTTCACCAAATGTAAGAGAGCACTGATTGCAAAATACAACATTATTTCATGGGCCACTGCGGAGGGAGAATGACTTCCAATTAAAATATGACATGCTGTTAGCAGATACGCCATGATATGCGAAAAATAAAAAAGATGTAAATAATTTGCATCTTCGTCCTGAAGAAATACAGAATTAAGCTAGTGATAGATGGCTGGGATTTTTGCTTTTATATTAAACAAGGAAAGTAAACCTGGGTGTGCAGACTGTAAGGGTGGAAAGTGCTCCCACTCATCCTGGAGTCCTCACTGACTCCATGGGCTACATTCCTGCCTGGGTGTGCAGACTGCAGGGGTGGGAAGTGCTCCCACTCATCCCGGAGTCCTCACTGACTCCATGGGCTGCATTCCTGCCTGGGTGTGCAGACTGCAGGGGTGGGAAGTGCTCCCACTCATCCCGGAGTCCTCACTGATTCTGTGGGCTGTATTCCCACTTCTTGACCTCACTTGGGACCAAGCCGTCAGCTGAACCAGATTGACAGAGCAGGGAGCTGCTGGGCCTGACATGCCAAGCCCTGGCCCCAGCCCTTCCTCCAGGCCTCCTGCTCCAAGGCCTGGCCTGGCTTTGCCTCATGCATTCTTGAGTGTGCAGCTGGGCTTGTGGGCTCAGAAACAGCCTGCTGCTCAGGGCCAGCAGTGTCCTTTGCTTGCAGAATTTAGACTTGCGGGTGGAGCAGGAGCAGAGGACAGCAGGACGCGTGGTGACCCGGCATTTCACTCTGGGGGCATTTCACTTTGGGGGTGGTTCACTTTGGGGGCGGTTCACTTCTGGGGCTTACGCAGTGCTCAGCCACTAATGAAGTGGTCGACTTTGATTCTCACTCTGTTGTTCATGTATGCAGTGCTCATGGGGCCTGGAAAGAACTGGCTCCTTTAAGCTGAGAACAGAGTGTTCTCTCCCTACAATGGCTTTGTGGCTGCCACGGGGAGGCCCTCATGCTCACCAGGTCAGACGGTGACCAGCTTAGGTGTATTCTGTAACTGTGCTCTGACTCCAGTGCACTGGGCGGATCCTTCAGGCAGCATTCACTCCTTTCCAGGAACAATGTGACCGAATGAACTTCTAAATAACAGAAACAAAGGATCACAGCCTGTCCACACTGCAGGTGCCTGCCACCAGGCATGGTGGGCTGGTTGTGCTACGTGACACAGCTCCAGTGCCTGGCGGCTCAGGGGGCAGTGGTCTGCTCCTCGCTCCTGCTAAGCATCCACCATGTCAAGGACTTCTGCTTACTCTGGAGTTGGAGTCACAGCTCCACCCAGGATACCTGCTGACCTCCTAACAGGACAGAGGCATAAACTCAGGGTGAAAGCCCAGCTCACTCTCTCGCGTGTCCCCCAGGAGCAGGTAGGTAAATGTCATTATCTAAGCCTCCTCAGCCTGAGATGTTTTTGCTCGATGCAGTGACTTATTTAGTACACACAGGTGGTGAAATCAATGGCACCATTTGTAACAGTGTGAATACTAAGAGGCTGAGGGCCTCAACAGGAAGTGAGCCAGGATCAGATCCCACAGCTACTGTGGAACCACGCTCACCTCCCTCTCTCTCCTCCTTCTGCCCCCTTCTTCCCTCCTCATTTCCCTTTTAAATCAGATCTATTAGTGACTGAAACAAGACAGGATTATTCCCCAAAGGAATCACAACATTCTTCAAAACACTTGCTTCCCAGTTTTCTCAGCCAATTCTGGGCCCACCAGACACACACAACAGCTTTGCTTCAAAGGAAGTCAAAAAAACAAAAGCAAAACTATGAACCAGCGTGTTAGTCAGTTTCCCATCACTGTGACAAAATACCGGAGATACGCAACTTACAAAGAGAGAAGGTTAACTTGGGCTTAGCTGGAGCTTCCAGTCCATGAGCGGTTGGCCCTGCTGCCCAGGGAGGCAGCACATCATGGCAGGAGCATGTGACACAGCAAACCCACTTACCTCGCAGCCAGGAAGCAAACAGGAATGAGGAAGTGACTGAGATCCCACACCCACTTCCAGGGCACACGCCCAGGGGCCTAAACCTCCCACCAGTCCCCACCTCTTAAAGCACCTTCCTGGGGGACATGGGCCTTCAGGGACATTCCACACCCAAGCCACAGCGCTCAGAGTCATGTTTACAGCTACTCACCCCTCGACTGCTTGACTGCTCGCACAGAAGCAATGGTCAGTGACAAGAGACGCCTGCTGGCCACACCTGGAGGGAAACAGGACCCCACAATGGGCAGAGCGCAGGCTCTAGGTCCTTCCATGATGTCACTTGCTCTCCCGGGAGACGGACTTGTGTCACTATTACTGTGGAAAGGTATGGTCTCAGCAGCAGTGATGGACCCCTTCGAAAGCTCACGTCCTCCAGACTCGGTCACGTTAGTGAGTGAGGTCCCCTCTGGCAGCCAGAGGCACTGCTTTCTGGACACATGAACCTACAGCCTAAAGGACCCACCCACTCCCAGGACAGGGGCACCATGGCCTGAGGAGCCCCACACTCTGTGACCTCCAAGAGCAAGCAACCCCACGGTCATACAGACCGTCATGACGGCAGCTCCCATCCAAGCTCTATCTCAAGTCCATGAAACGCTGGCTCACAAATCTCACCCACGAATTAGTAAACGGCTGAAGGCTGACTCTTGTGCCATTCCACGCACATTCCAGGTGCTCACGGAGCAGATCAATTAGATAGAAGGGAATTCTTACTCCACAAAAGACACCTCACAGGGGTGCTCATGAACAAGCCAGGCCCTTAGACGCCCTCTGTATCCAACTGGATTCTCGAACCCTGCATTTCCAGAGAAGTCTGAAGGGCCCGTGCTGCCAGAGCCAGCAGGGCCCATGCAGACACCACGGCTGGCTGGTGTGCTGGCACCTAGGAAGCGCTGTTGGCGGGAATGGAAGCTCGTGTCCGGCCAACTGAAAGTCCTTTCAGAATGGAGGTGGCAAGGGGCTCCAGGGGCCCTCGGAAGCTCCAGAGAGTCTGAGGACAGTGACCATGTGTCCCCGCCACGTCCCACCCCTCTTCATTGCCAGGTCTAAGGCAGGCAGCAAGCAGGGGCTTCCTGAGAGAAAAAGCTCTGCTTGTTCCCCTTCTGGCCCCTGGGAGCACTGAGGGCAGGAATGACTGCCATCAGGCCTGACTGGGGCGCCCCTTGCGTTTCTGTTTTGCTTTTGGTGCAGCACAGTGAGGCAGCACTGGGAAGGGGTCGCTCAGGAGCTCAGCCTTGGGAAACACGACCCCTGCCCCTGAGAACGAGTGCTGCCCTTCATCCATGAAATACATCCACCTGGATTTGCATTTCTTTGATGAAATATATTTCATATTTCTAAGGCTCTATAAATTACCACTGATAATCTGCTAAATCAGGAAATCTCTCATTAAACTCTATTTCCCATTAGTGTAGACCACTATTCAACTCAGGCGGAGATGGAGTCCACCGTGGAATTAAATGTATAGAAAATGCTAGATGCTCGTCTGAATCAGCCTGGGGCTCCGGCTTCCTTTAACGTCCCCTGGTCTTGCCACCCCTGCCAGGAATCCTGGCAATGAATGTGTGAGAGGCTACTAAGAAGGCACAGCCCAAGAAGCCCTGGTGAAGAGGAGGGAAGGCAGGCTCCCCTGCTGCCTGGGCACAGTGGCCACACAGTGTCTCCTCCACGCTGGGCTCACAGCCTTCTCACCAAGATCCGACAGCTCTCGAGAAAGGCCGAGGACTGCCACGTGTGGTTTAGAACCTATTTCAACCCAGCGGTCCTGCAATGGGGGACAGCAGGTGACCCAGCCTGCCCTCACCCCCACTGCCCCCACTGCAGGGAGGGTACGGAATGGATCCATTTCTCTCTCCAAACTTCCCGGAGAAGCCAACGCCCTGAAATGTCTGTCTGTCTATTAATGTGGCCGATCATTTAAGACACCCAAAGAGATTCATCTGGAAGAAGTCTTACTGGAACATCACTTCCACAGCATTAATAAGCAGCGATGAAGAAATCGTCCACAGGCAATTCAAATCACTTCTCACTCAATTCCAGCGTCGGTCCCCACAGCAATCCAAGTACTCTGGGGCCATGCTCGGAGACAAGAAGACACCACGATTTATGGTTCTGTTTTCCAGAAAATGGCATCTGATGTGACAGCTGTGGGAGTGGTCGGTGTGCCAGGCCAGTTCCCCAGCCCAAGCATGCCAGGTGATGTCTCTGTGTCAACAGGATAGGCACACATCTCATGTCCCTAAGGAACTCTTCCTGGACAATGTGAAACATCACAAGTGATCAAGCGCACCCACGTAAAGGAGCTGTGAGCTTCCTAACTACTATGCCAACAGATTTTAACACTGAGAAGATCAAACCGTTTTGGAGAAGCCTTTCAAACATTTCCTCTAATGGTGACTGGTGCTTTGCTAGACCTCGGCCGGTACAGTCTGAACTGATGTAAATACTGTCAAAACAAACGCGTGAGAGCAGGGGCCCAGGACGCCTGTCAGCCGCATCTGAGCCTGGGTGACACTCTGCCTAGGAGTGCTTCTCCATTTCCCAGAGTCTCAGGCCACTCTGGGCCATGGGAAGGAAAGGAGAGAAGTTGGTGGACCCTTCCCAAGTGCCTCCATGCCTGCCCAGAGCCACAGCACCCGATGGCAGGAGGAAGGGGCAGCACGGTGCACATGGTCTGGCCACAGGTGCTACCCACACAATAGAAACACAGGAGGACAGCTCCTTCCCAGCAGCCTCCAGAACAGGCCCCATCCAGCTCACACAGCCACATGCCCCAAACCTCAGGATGGAGATGCTGGGCAGCCGGTCCAGGGGGAACGAGCACCACTCGGCCCTGCCTGGCTGCTCACTCCACAGACCCTTTGTCAAGTGTGACTCACAGACACACCATGGCCTCTCTGGGGTTAGAAATGCAGGACCCACCTGCCTCACCCCCCAGCACAGCCTGCATTCCAAAGGGCTTAACAGGATCCATGAGCCCACTCCAGTTTAAAATGCATGGCTACCATGCCCAGGAGCTCAGTTGGGATGGGGACAGTCAGTGATGCTCAATCCGTGAATTAGAGTCCTCCCTAAGTGCCCACCGGGACAGCTTCAGGACCCTCGGATACCAGTGTCTGCTGACGCTCACAACCCTGATATCAAAGGGTACAGCAATTAGGTAGGACCAAGCCTTCCAGTGTTCTTCAAATCATCTCTGGGTCACCTGCAATGTCTGATTCAAAGTAAATGCTACTGAAATAGATCTTATGCTGCATTATAAGGACCCCCCCCCCAAAATCCAACAACCTGAATATGGGTGAAGCCCCTGTAGGCCTAACCACGTGGTACCCATCGGTGACACCCAGACATTCTAAAAGCATTTCCTGTGCAAGGCTGGTTTCCTGACTCAACTGAGAGTGAACACGCTATGAACATGGGAGGGTCCCATCTCAAGCACTCATGTCACAACAAGTCACTGGTGGTAGCAACAGATACGAGTAACAAGAGAAACTTTCCTTAACGCACACATGTGCAGAGGAAAGATAGTCCTAACGTGTAAGGTAAAGAAACTACCAAGTCCTTTTTCCAGCTACGATACTATGAGCTGAAAGCTGCTTCCTGGTCCTTATGAATATACAGAAATACAGGGAAAGCGACAGAGGGGAAGAAAACGTGTGACGGTGCCCACTTGTCTCCAGACACGTTGTTTGGACCCAAGCAAAGGAGCTCCCCTCATCCCAGGGACTCAGCCCCTGGCACAGGTAAGGGGCTACTGGAGCTTACTATGTTCACTTTCTAAAGCCACTGTCATTGTCCTTCAAGTCACATCTGAAGATGACTGTCTTATAGCTTTCATGTCACTCTTCACTGCCACTTCACCAAAACTACAAAGAGCTGCACAGGAGTCAGCAGTTCACAGGGGCAGGGACGATCTCCCACGTCAGCTAACGCATCCTGCCACCCAGCAGCTCTGTCCCCAATCCCAGTGGCCAGTGCCATCCTGGCCTTGTTTTCACCTCACACTGAGCCTGATGCCCTGGCAGGCCCCTCCATCCTCAGCTGTGATTCTGAGCCTCCTAGTTCCTACCAACCTGGCTTTAGTGTTGGAAGGAAGAAAATTATTCTTTAAAAGAAGGTCTTTCTGGGTACAGTGGCACATGCCAGCAGCTCTGGAGGCTTGGGCAAGAGAATCACAAAAGTTCAAGTCTCAGCAACTGAGCGAGACCCTGTCTCAAAATAGAATACTAAAAAAAAAGGTGTGGGGATGTGACTCAGTAGTTAAGCACCTTTGGGTTCAATCCCTGGTACCAAAAAGAGAGAGAGAGAAAGAGAGAGGAGGAGGAGAGAGGATGAGGCGGTCTTGTTTGACTATGGGTCACTTAAATTTGAGTAGGATGTCACATGCGGAAACTGCAGGGCTCCTCCAAGAGCAAGCCTCACCATGCTCTTAGGCAAGAGACCAGCTTAGAACAGATGACACAGGTCCAGCATCAGGATGGGGCCAAAGTGTCCTCCCTGGGCACTGGACACCCCTCTGGGTGCCAGAACACAGATCAGAAACATGACTTTCTCTAAGCTTTAGAGAGTAATTGCCTTGGGCAAGTTTATAGAATGCTTAGAAGATTCCTACTACTTTTCAGGGCAAAGGGAATATATTTTGCCCTCTATGGAGCTGAAATTACAGGGTCCCATCTCAAGCTTTGATCCTTGACATATTTACCAGCCAGGTTGTAAGAACAAATTCATTCCCTCCAGGACAATGCATATGTCAAACAGAAAACATTTCACTGCAGAACAATAACTTAATTAAAGCTAAGGAGTATCTGTAAGTTCTGCTAGATGATATCAAAAACAATTTGAAATTTTCAATCGTGACTAAAAGCCAGAGTCGAGACCCAATTAGAGATGAGCCAAGGACAGCACAGGGGGAAATAATCTAATCCCAGCTCTGCACTGTATGATGCTTAGCAGCTGACAACACGTGGTCAGAGATTTCCCAGAGGACGCACTGCTGACCCTGGGAAGAAGGAACAAAGGCAGCCAGGGTCTCTGCACCTGGACGTCCTCATCTGCAAAGACAGGGATAAGTGACTAGCCACGATCCACGTTCAAACTAAGTCTACACAAGGGATGAGGTGTCGTTACAGAGACACATTGCAAAAGTAGTTGGTGGTGACGGAAGCACAGCTCTGTAAACCCGTAAAACTCACCGAATTGTGCGTGCAAATATGCTAGGTAAATTAGAGCCCAATAGACTTCCTTAAAACAAACATGCCTGGCTTCAGAAGGGTCCCTTCCTGCAGAACGGAGTCTAATCACTGTTAGCCTGCAGATAACGCAAGAGGACCAGGGAATTCCAGGCTCAGGAACTGACTTAGCCCAACAAGTGAGCTGTAAGTGGACAGGAAATGTGTGCTGACTCGCTAGCCATTCAGACGGTGAGCGAAGCGACGGGCTGCTTGACATTCAGAATCAAGGGCACACTTCTAGTGTGTAACTCTCCAACGTGAAAACTGGGCAATGCACTGCGGATAAAAACCCTGCAGAACTGCCACTCCCCCCATCATTACTCAGATGCACAGATTTGGGAGCACACCCAGCCATGCAGGGACAAAGGCTCCTTTGAAAAGCTTTAAAATGTTTCTAAGGTCTAAAAAATTAAAAATATAACAATGTTTCCCCAAATTGGACTTTGTAGCCTTTTACATTGCAAGAAGACAGAGGGAGATGAGATGGAGTCCCTCCAACACTCAGTATATACACTATCAGGGGAAAGGAAGACACATGCCACCAACCACAGCTCTTGGACCAGCGAGTCCAGGGAGGTGGGAGTGAGGTCCATGACAGCATTCAGTCTGTAGAGGCAGCAGCCACCTTGCACCCGTGAAGAAATAAGGAATCGGTGTGTTAAGAATTGTTTTGTTCCATCCTGATTTAAAACTGAAAAGGGATAAGTAAGACTAGAAAGAATCATGGTGCTTTAAGCTGAACATATGTCTACCTGGCAAAGTCTCTGCACAGTTACGAGGGAGGCAGACTTTGGACCCTGGTGACCAGCTCACAGGACACCATGATGGTCAAGTAGCCGGACTCCACATGGTCACCCTCAACATTTCCCAGGCTATTCCACAGGTTTCTGGTTTTCCTTAAGTTAGAACAGCTGATTGGTGTAAGTGCAGAGGCCACAGAGTGCCCTGGTGAGTGGGGCTCTCACGACTCAGTGAGTCCCCAACACAAGTGTGCATGTGTGTGTGAATTTTGAAATGTTTAATCCCCACCCCTTACTCAAAATTACAGTAAGAACCCTATGGGAAAATCGAGTTTGAGAAACTGAAACCTGCAGATGACTGTCCTTATCTTAATCCTCACTTTCCCCTTTTTCGATCTTGCCCTATTCTCCACAATCCACTTCTCTACCTCCACTGCTTTCCTCTTACAAACAGCACTGTAGGGAATGCTGCAGTTTTTAGTATCTCTAAATCCTTCTAAGCACCAAATTCAAAGAGCTATTTTGGCAGTTGAAATATAATAGGAAAGAGAACGCAGAGCCGGGGTGGGGAGAGCTCGGCTCTTTGCACCGGGGCCTGCAGCCGAAGAGGCTCTCGGGGTCCCCACCTCCAAGGCGCTCATCCCTGTCTAGCTGACCTCCCTCTCCCTGACTCACCCACGTCCAGCCTGCATGCTGCACACTACCTGCCACCTGCTCATTTTAATTGATCATGTATGATGTTGTGCTGCAGTGATTTCAGCTCCAGAGAAGCTGAGGTTATAGCATATGCAGGCCATGACTGCAAAATACACAGAGCTCCTTGAAACATATTTGGCAACCAAATATTTTGTGCCCTGAATTCTTTAGTGGTAAAACATATAGGAATTGATAATAAAGACATTAAAAATAATATCTATTCTACTTAGGATGTTATTATGTTTTGCAAAAAATAAATGTGTTTGCGGGATGGTGCTCAGACACCACTGAAGGCATTACTTATTGCACAGCAAAAGCACTCAGTCCTTCAACTCTGAGAAGTGTGAACCCCTGATTTTATCCAAGCTTTCAGCTAAATAGTGTTGACTGTAGGCCTACTGGCCATACAGCATCAAGCCTGCTACTGTCACCTCAGAAGTGCTCAGTGGATCCCCGGTAAATGACTGACCTAAAGTGTCATCTCACCCAAGGAGAAGACACGGCAGGAAAAGGTATACAACAGGTGTCAAAACATAACGGCCCTGAAAAGGAAGTGGTGAGGGCAGTGTAGCACCACGGGCATTCTGTGCTGTGCAAGGCGTCTCCTCTGACCTCAGCTGATGAGGCTGCCTGTGCTCCTGCCGCCTCTGAGAGCCAGGACTGTCACCGCTGTCGCTGTTACTGGAGATGATCAGCACAGGACTTTTTAAATGCGGATGTTGCACCACACATGTGGACCATGTTAGCCCTGCGATCTCTTTCAACTGCACATGGGGTGGAGGGGGCAAAAGCTTCTTCGAAATAAACAAATCATAACCTGAACAAGTCCTGCTCGACATGAATTCCTTCTAGATTTAGGCAAGCACCTGCTGACCCACGGAAAGCGAAGCAGAGATCTCCACCAGAGGGGCTCGCATCCGAGTTGAGGGGAGCCGACAGTCAACCCAGCCAGCAGCCCGTGTCCTGACAAGCAGAGCCAGAGTTCTGGCTAAGAAGGCTAAGGAGTGAGTGCGTGGAGGAGGCTTCTAGCTTGACGGTCTAAAGGAGGAACACTCCAGAAAAAGAGCTGACGCCTGGGGGAAAGGAGATCCTAGATGAGAGAAGAGCAGGTGTGAAGGGGCCGAGGCTGAAGATGACTCTATTGGTTCCGGGGACCCAGGAAGGCTGGAGGATGAGGCTGCAGCCCCTGCAGCTGCCAGGCAGCATCCTGGTAAGAAACACGTCATCCCAGCCTGGTGAGAAGCCAAGGGAAGCAACCTCCTGTGTGTCTAAAGATCACGGTGGAGGCTATGAGGAGCATGCTCTCCCTCTGAGGCCAAGTAGAGGCAGAGAAGCCACATGGGAGGCTATGTATGGTCCAGTGGGAGAGGATGATGGCACTGATGGGCTGGAACCCTAGGTGGGGAGAAGTGCTGAGTTAGGGAAGCATGTGAGGCTGGAGCCAAGAGGGAAGAAAGGACCCAAAGGTCACTCAAACCTAAGAACGTGAATATTGGGGTGGATGATGGTCCTGTGCTCTGAGACCAGAAAGCCTAAGGAGGAAGGGGTACAATCACTGTGCAGATAAGTACAGAGGTTCCCCAAAAGTCCAGGAATGGCATTGTCTCCTGACCAGCTATGCCACTCACTGGTATTTATCCTAAAAATTCAAAGCCAGCACACCCAAGTTTACCGCCGTACGATTTGTAATTGTCAAACCACGGAGCCAGCCTAGGAGTCTGTCACCAGACACATGGACAAAGAAAATGTGGTATATACACACAGGAGAATTTTAGTCAGCCATAAAAAAATGAAATCGTGTCATTTGTAGAGAAATGGAAGGAATTGGAGAGCGTCACGCTGAGCAAAATAAACCAGACTCCAAAACTCAGGGATCGTGTATTCTCTCCACATGTAGAAGGCAAAGAGAAGAACATTTCTTTGAAGAGAGCAGGACAGTGAGAGAGAGAATGAGAATCAATTTTACTAGTTTCTCACGTGCCCCTCATTGCTCCGACACTTGCTTGTGTACATGGTACTGGGGTTCAAACTCGTGCCCTCATGCATGCCAGCCAAGCGCCATAAGCACTGAGCCACTGCTCCAGCCCCAAGAAAAGAAAAATAAGAAAAAAAACTCATGGAAGTAGAAGAGAGACCACTGGAGTTGAGGAAGGGCTTCAGGGGACGGAGACAGGGTTAAAGAGGAGGTGCTAGGGAGTGAGGTGGATCAAGTCATGCCGAGTTCATGTATGACTGTCACAATGAAGCTTCAGATTACACTAATCAAAACGGCCCAATAAAAATTCAAAAAGATAATAAAAGGAAAAATATACCTCCCATTCTGTTATGGATTAGATGAGAGGTGTCTCCCAAAGCATTGTAGGACAATGCCAGGGAGCTTAGACATGAAGACCGGGTTGGGTTATGAGCCCTTAATCAGTGCATTAGTCCCCATCCTCTCCTAGGGACTAAATGGGGATACCCATAGGCGGACAGGCAGCAGCTAGAGGGATGGGTCACCGGGAGCGTGCTTTGGGGTACGTACCCTTCCTGGCTGAGCAGAGCACTCTCTCTGTCTGCTTCCTGGTGGCAGGTCCCGAGTCTCTCCTTCACCATACACTTCTGCCATGATGTTCAGTCTCACCTCAGGCCCCGAGGAACAGAGCCAAGTGTCTATGGACTGAGAGCTCTGAAACTGTGTGTCCCCAAATCAATGTTTCCTCCTCTAATTGTTCCTGTCAGGCTTTTTGGTCACAGTGGTGAAACAGCTGACTAAAATACATCCTTAGTAAATAAGCTCCATGCTTTGTGTACCTGGAGAAATTGTCTGACCACGGCTCTCTTTATATGTTACACAGGCATTTATTGATACCCAACTATCTTGAGTTTTCTATTCCTATTTCCAAAAGAATGGTATTAAAATAACAGGACACTGAATCCTTTTTTTTTTTTAAGAGAGAAGGACAATGTGAGAGAGAAAGAGAGAGAATCATGTGAGTTTTTCATATGGCTTTTGTTGCTCTGACACTTAGTTGTGTATGTGGTGCTGGGGTTTGAACCCGTGTGCTCGCGCATGCTGGGCAAGAGCCATAACCTCCAAGCACCGCTCGAGCCCCCAGACACTCAATCTTATCTGTTTCTAGGGTTTTGCTCTTATCTGGCTGAGGATAAAATGGATTAAGTCACATTTTATCCTCTGTGGAATAAACATATATTTCTCAGTTCTTCACCGCACATGCTACCAGAAACACAGACTGACAGCTTCAAACCATCCAAAATCCTTTAAAATTCCAGCTCCCAATGGATTCATAATAGTTTTTGCACAAATGTTCCAGGAAACTTCCTAAACAGGCCCCACATTTTGAATTTTGCTGTCTCACATGTGAATCCTTTAATTTTATATCAGTGCATCCATTTTTGCTGACTTCCCCATCAACTAAAACCAGCAGCCACCGATCTCAACCCAGGAAGGCAGAACTCTCAAAATCACACCTGATCTACTTCTCCAGGCCCTCCAGATGTTTGTAAATCCTCAGCACCCACATCCCGCATCTCTGCTTTCTTGTGTAGTAAGGCTTTTGGGAAGCGCAAAACCAATAGGATGTGTGTGAACAGACAGGATGATTTATATTCAGGAATCCACTCACGGGATGCTGGGAGATGGGCAGGATTGTTGGCTGGACACCCAGGGGGCCCTCGCTGCAGCTAAGTCCTCCAGCTGCAAGAGGCCTCTCCTTTCCAGGGAGCTTCAGTTGATTAAGCCCCACCCGTAACAGGGAGGATGCTCTGTCTTGCTCATAGTCCACTGATTTAAATGCTAGTTTCATCTGCAAACACCTTGCCACAAACATCCAGAACAGAATCTGACCACCTCTCCAGGCACAGAGGCCCAGCCAGTTTAACACCTAAAACTAGTCATCGTGCCTGGGTTGGTCTCATTTCCTTCAAATGCCCCGTATCAACACGTTTTCTAATCTCTTGTGACTCCGATGGCTCTTTCTGAATGTGTGCCATTTCATGTGTTCCTCCCTATGGATGGTACCTGAAACTGGGAATCCAGCTACAATTTCGCCAGCACCCACAGCACCAGAATGCTCAGCTCTTGACTACAGGCTTTTCTCCTAGCTGATAAGATTTGATACTAATTTAACAGAAGTCTATGATATTTTTCTTCTACCTGGGTATGGATTTCTACATAAAAGCTAAGTTCAAAGGACCTTCAGTGCTCTTACAGTATAAAACATGGCTAACACTGCAGTAGTCTCCTTAGCTTCTATTATGGGTTAGATAGGAGGTGTCCCCCAAAAGCTCATGTGTGAGACAATGCAAGAACATTCAGAGATGAGCTGATCGGGTTATGAGAACGTTAACCTAATCAGTGCTTTGATCCAATGATAGGGGTCAAGTGGGTGGCAGCTAACTGTAGACAGGCACAGTGTGGCTAGAGGAGATGGGTCACTGGGGACATGCTTTGGGGTATCAATTTTGTCCCTGGTGAAGGGCGCTCTCCCTCTCTGCTTCCTGACTGCAATGCCCTAAGCCCCTTTCCTCCACCATGCTCTTCCGCCATGATGTTTTTCCTCACCTTGGGCCCAGAGCAATGGAGCCTGCCATCTATGGACCAAAACCTCTGAAACCATGAGCCACAAAACAATTTTTTGCTACTAAAATGATTCTTGTCAGGTCTTTTGGTCACAGTGACAAACAAGCTGACTGAAAGTACTTCCTTTCCCCAGCTTTTACGCACCGTGAACCCCACCACCCGCACCTCCCGTGGCCTCTCTTTCCACAGCTTCATTCTTCCCAGGTCTTCTGAGGTCCTGGTAGCGGATCCCAGGACTGAATGGCAACTCTGTCTCCACTTTTCAAACCCAAAGCCGCCTGTGGGCTGCACCCAGTTGCTCCCACGGATTTCTGCTTCCAACGCCTGACAAGCACATCGTCACAGCTCAGTGAAGTGTATTTCTTTCACAAGACTCAATAAATTATGGATAGACACCCTAGTTTCACTCAATTTCATTTAAATTCTTCTCTTTTTAAAATCTTCACTGTAGTAATAAATTGCCAATTTATAGTGATTTCATCTTCTTTAAGAAATATTCTTCATTATGACACATTTTGCCTTCGATTGACAATTTAAGGGAAACATATTTCTTGTCTATCATGCCTATGTCTTTCAAATAGATATGAGCATCTAGACACTTTTCATATTTGTAAAGTCATCAAAACCTAGATTGAAATGATTTTGTTGAATTAATAATACTTTGTATTTTTTAGAGAGTTTTTTTTATTATTATATTATTTTTGCTTTTCCTTTATTTATTTGTGAATGCAGTCCTGGGGATCAAACCCAGCCCTCATACATGCCAGGCAAGCATTTTACCACTAAGCCACCTCTCCAGCCTCAAAATAACAACACTTTTACTCTACTTCTGCAATGAACAAAATTTGCAATTAAATGAGTACATGCATAATCAGTTGTATAGTATTTCTGACACTAGAATATAAGCCCCCAAAAGGGTAGGGCTGTGTTTTGTTGAGATATCTCAGTGCCTGCATATAGGACCCGGGATCAGCAGTGCATGTGTGTCAGTCATTCAAGAAACAACCAGGGTGAGATGCAAGTGCTCACTGCCACCCCCCTTCTGCTGTCTCCCCAGCTCCTTAATGAATCTTCAACACTGCAGGAATTCTGCTTTCACCTCTGCTCTGGCCTAGTGTACAAGACAAGGCTGCTGAGAACAGGAAAAATGTCCCAAGTGTAAGAAATTGAGGGATTATGGAGGAGAATCCAAGGACAACCTCATGTTCCTTCTCCAGGTGGCCAGGCGCTCGCCTGCTGTGGTTTCGCATAGGCAGCCAACACCCAAGACACCCTCCGTTTGACAGCTACAATGACAAATAATTTCTGAAAACAGTGAAAAGCCCTACTACCCAAAGTCCTCTCCCGCACTAGGGGAGGCCGGCACGGCTGATCCCCTGGGAGACAGAGTAGGGCGCTAGATGTAGCATTACTAACACACTCTTCATCCCAGCACCTAACTCCACCACCCAGCCAAGAGAGCACGTGGAGAAAAGGTAGAAGACAGACAAAGGCAGGAGAGGAAAAGAGGGAGTGGGATCCGGGGTGGGCTGCCAACAGCCCTTCCTGTGGCCTCAGTGCACCAGTAAGACTCCGTCCAATGACTCTGTTCTTCAAGAGTGCCATCCTAGTGGAGGACACACAACACTTGGTCCCTGCTTTTAACATGGCAGGGTCCTACACTTGCAGGTTGGACACTGGCTGCCTCCCTGCTACCGAGGGGTCCCTCCTAGCATGACAGGGACCTACACTTACAGGTTGGACACTGGCTGCCTCCCTGCTACCG
>PVKS010010491.1:35698-60123 GCA_004027875.1 Aplodontia rufa | reverse complement strand
GGGGGGGATTGCAGGGCGGGGTCTCACCAAGTTCCCAGGCTGGCCTCTCAAACTTCAATCCACTGGCCTTAGCAAGGCCTCTGGAGTCACTGGGATTATAGTTGTGCACCACCACATCCAGTCCAGGATCTTTCATCTTGGAAATATGACACTAGGCTAGCTCAGAGGTAGAGAGCTTTCCTTACATGCACAAAGACCTGGTTTCCATCCCCAGCAAGGCCAAGGGGTTTAAAAAAAAAAAAAAAAGTTGCAGACTAGGACTAGGAGACACAAATGGGTATTTCAATACAACACCAAACACACATATAGAAATATGGGGACTTTCGATCTCAGAAAAACATACGGAAAATATCCTTAAGGATTGCAGGTGTAGCTCAGTGGTAGAGTGCTTGCCTCACATGCTCAAGACCCAGAAGTAGATCCCCAGCACCATTAAAAAATAATTGATATCCCTGAGACCTTGAGACCCTGGACACAGTAAAGCCACGCTAGGCAATATTCTGAATTTGTCCAAAGGACACAATATATATTTGTTTGACTTCCATTTGGAGTATTTGCCAAGTCTACAGCAGAATCCTCACAACTGTGCCCCATATTACTTTACACTATTGTCAAAACCCTCATTTTTAAGAAAAAGACCAATCTGAGGTTTGGAAAAACAGAATCACATGCCAAAGTTCCCTCAAGCAGTACCTAGTAAAGTCAAGATGGCAACATTGATCATTTACTCTCACTGCATATTCCTTCCACCACACCTCTATGCATGAGAAATGAGATAATATTTCTGAATTAGAGTCCTGTGCCCTTTACATATGCATCTCATTTAATCCTAACACTAGAATATTAAAGACTCTTTTTTTTTTTGGGTAATACTAGGAATTAAACCCAGGGCTTCCAGCACATTAGCTACAGTCCTTTTCTTTTAATTTTATTTTGAGACATGTTCTTCCTAAAATGCCTAAGGCTGGCTTTTCAATTTACACTTGCCCAGAATTCAGGAGGACAAGAATTTGAACCCCAGCACCATACACACAACGGAGTGTCAGAGCAAACAAAGCCACATGAAAAATAGATAAAATTGATTCCCTCTCTCTCACTGACCCTCTCTTGAAAAAAAAAAAAAAAGACTAAAACTGAAAAGGAATGTATTATAAGGCCTTTTAAGTCCATCAGAAAAATATAGAAAATTGACTAAACAGGACAAGGTGGTGCACACCTGTAATCCCAGGGAAGCTGAAGCAAAAAGATCCCAAATTTGAAGTCAGCGTGGGCAATTTAGCAATACCCTATCTCCAAAAAAAACAACAAAAAAAAAGTATATATACACACACATACACACACACAGAGCATATAATAGAGAACATATAGATATATAAAATAATTGCCTATCAGACAGTAAACCTAAATAAGTTATGTGGTTAATACTTTATAAGTAATCCACAAAACAATCTTAAAGGCTAGGAACCATTACTGGCTCCCTTTGATTTTTTTTTTAACTTTACTCAAGACAGGTTCTCACTCAGCTGTACAGGCTGGCCTCAAATTTGAAATCCTCCTTTCTCAGCCTTCTGAATAGCTGGGATTACAAACATGCACCACCGTACCTGGCTTATTGTCTGTCCCCACTTTACAAAATGAGAGATCTGAAGTATTAAGACAGTAAGTAAACAAATCCTACTATTGGCATTTCAATTTACTGCTAATAATTATTTGGGGACTCACCATACCCAAGGTATTAATAAGTACTACAGAGATCTAAACAAAACTGTTTTTACCTCAAAAATGCCATTCTTCGGGCTGGAGCGGTGGCTCAGCAGTTTGGGCGCTTGCCTGGCAAGCACAAGGACCCGGGTTCAAACCCCAGCACCATGTACCCAACTAAGTGTTGGAGCAACTAAGGCCATGTGAAAAACTAAATAAAGATGTTTCTCTCTTTCTCTGTCTCTCTCACTGTCCCTCTCTTTTGGAAAAAGAAAAATGCAAAAATGCCATTCTTCAAACAGGCAAGACAAGCAAGCACTCAAATAACATGGATTCCATAGAATAGTTAACATTTTTTTTTTTAAGAGAAAGAGATAATCAACTTTATCTTTTCATTTAGGTCTTGTTTTTCTGCCACTTAGCTGTGTATGTGGACCTGTGGTTTGAATCCAGGTCCTCACACATAAGCACTGAGCCACCACTCCCACATCCCCCTTTTTTTTATACTGGGGATGAACCCAGCGACACTCTACTGATGGGCTACACACCCCCAGTCCTTTTTATTTTCAGACAGGGTCTAAGTTGCCCAGGCTGGTCCCAAACTTGCAATCCTCCTGTCTCAGATTACTGAAGTGCTGGGATTACAGACATGGGCCACTGTGTCCAACTCACAGGATTCTTTAACAGAAATGATATCACTAGAACCTTAAAACATCTTCATTGTAGGCACAGTGGTGCATGCCTATAATCCCAGGGACTCGGGAGGCTGAGGCAAGAGAATTGCAAGTTCAAGACCAGCGAATTAGGGAGAACTGATCTCAAAATAAAAAATAAGCCAGGTGTGGTGGCACAGGTCTATAATCTCAGCAACTGGGGTGCAGGGGAGAGACCTGAGTCAGGCAGATCTCAAGTTCAAAGGCAGCCTCAGCAACTTACCAAGTTCCTAAGAAACTTAGTGAGACTCTGTCTCAAAATAAAATATAAAATGGGATGGGGATGTGGCTCACAGTGGTTTAATGCCCCTGGTTCAACCCCAGGTATAAAAAAAAAAAAAAAAAAAAAAAAAAAAAAAAAAAAAAAAAAAAAAAAAAAAAAAAAAAAAAAAAAAAAAAAAAAAAAAAAAAAAAAAAGAAAAGAAAAAGAAAAAGACCACCTTCATAGTGCCAGTGGTAACACATACCTGTAATCCCACCACCTCATGATGACGAGGCAGGAGGATCTCAAATTCAGGGCCAGAATGCACAACTTAGAAAAATTAAAAAGATGGATAAATATAATTCAGTGGAAGAACACTTGACTAGCACATGTCAGGCCCTAGAACTTTCAAAGAAAAGCCAAGGACTAGAGTGGTGGCTCAGCAGTTACGGCACTTGCCTGACATGCGCACAGACACGAGTTTGAACCCCAGCACCATGTACACAATTAAGTGTCAGAGCAATGAAAGCCACATGAAACACTAAATAAAATTGATTCTTTCTTTCTCTTTCACTGTCCCTCTCTCTCTTTAAAAGAGGAAGAAAAAAAAAAAAAACACCAAGTTTAAGACCAGGAAAGCATTCATTGTGGCATGTTGCTGGATCTTAAAGGGTTATGTCGGTCTAAAATAATCTGAAGCAATTAAATTTATCAGAAATTACACATAACAAGAAAAAGAGAAAAAGCTCATCTGCTAAGTGAAAATACATAAATATGAGCAGATATATTTGGGTCATAAAAGAGCTTTGTGGCTTCCTCCTCGTTCTTTCTCAGCTCACTTGAGAAACTAGCTACAAAAACGACCCTATGGAAATGTTGAGCAAGTTAACTGAGGCCTCCTAATAAAGAGCTACGTAAGTGAGCCATCTTAGAATGGCACTTCAGTTCAGTGCTACCAACACCTCTGCTGCAACCTCATGAGACCCTAAGCCTTCAAGTTGCTAAATTTTGGGAAAATTTGTTACCCAGCAATAAGTAACTAATTTAACAGGCAAGGTATGAAATCTCTCCATTCACCTCAGAGTTACCTAAGTTTTTGCTAGGAACTATGGCAAAACCCTACTTGGATGAAAAGTCTAACAGCCAGGGACTAGAGCTGTGGCTGAGAGATTATGGCACTTGCCAGGCTTGCATGAGAACGTGGGTTCAAACCCCAGCACCACACATACAACTAAGTGTCAGAACAACAAAAGACATGAAAAAAACTAGATAAAATTGATTCTTTCTCACTGTCCCTTCCTCTCTTTAATTAAAAAATAAATAAAAAGGCCTGTAGCAATGGCTTAGCCATTATGATGTTTGCCTGGCGTGTTCAAGGACACAAGTCTGAACCCCAGCATCACATACACAAAGTGTCAGAGCAACGAAAGACACATGAAAAACTAAAAACACTGAAAAAATTTGATTCTGTCTCATTGTTCCTCTCTCTTAAAAAAAAAGTCTAACAGCGATATGCAAGTTGGATGAAGTAGAAAGCATTCTGTCCTATTTCCCACATACGAAAAGTCCTATGCATGTTAATATCTGTACTTAGCAGCAACCTACATACATACAGGATTCCCTAACTGATCCAAAATAAAAGTCTTTATTATTTTTTTTAAGAGAGACGGACAGTGAGAGTGAGAGAGAGAATCAATTTTATTTAGTTTTTCATGCAGCTTTCATTGCTCTAAGACTTCATTGTGTTCGTGGTGCTGGGGTTTGAACTCACATGCTTACATGTGCCAGGCCAAGTGCCATAATCACTGAAACACTGCTCCAGCCCCTTAACGTTTCTTAAATTAGAACCTCTCCATGTTTCTTAAATGAGAACCTCTCCATAAGTACAATCTTGCAATCTGTGGGGTTACTATTTTGTTTCATTTTTAACAGCCAAATCTTCATTAACTGAGAGCAATAGTATGTTTGTTACCAATGAAAACTGAGAACTATTAGAAGCTCCTTTCCTTGTATTTCATCAAAATAAGAGTATGGTTGGTACATACCTATAATCCTACCTCCATGAGAGGCTGAAGCAGGAGGATCACAAGTCTGAGAACAGCCTGGGATACTTAGCGAGAACTGTCTCAAAATAAAATTGAATTTAAAAAGGCCCAGGTGCTGTGAACACAGCACACTGGTACAGCATTTGTCTAGCATATGCCAGGTCCTGGGTTCAATCCCCAGTACTGAAGGGGAAAAAAAATAAAAGAGGAATCTAGACAGACTGCCAACAGCTGCAGTTAAGCTGAAAGAGGTAGCTAGTTAAAGGGAGTTGTAGCATAAAACACAAAAGTATTTTACTGACTCATCTGTACAGATCCTTAGTACATTTTTTTTTAAGAGAAAGGGAAGAAGGTCTGGAGCGGTAGCTCAGCAGTTACAGCACTTGCCTGGCATGCGCAAGGACAGGAGTTCAAACCCCAGCACCGTGTACACAATGAAGTCTTGGAGCAATGAAAGCCACAAGAAAAACTAAATGAAAAATTTTCTCTCTCTCTTTCTCCTTCTCTCCTCTCTCTCTCGATGTCCCTCTCTCTTAAAAAAAGAAAAAAAGGGGGGTAGAGAGAATCAATTTTATTTATTTTTCCATCTTGACCTTTGTTTCTCTGACACTTAGCTGTGTATATGTTGCTGGGGTTCGAACTGGTGTCCTCATGCATGCCAGGCAATTGCTCCAACTGCTGAGCCACCACTCCAGCCCAGATCCTTACTAAATCCTGACAACAACCCCAACAAGCAATGCTCTAGTTTAGATGTCTAGTCTCTACACTAGGAAAAATATCTTCCTAATCATACTATTGGGACACTGTGCTACATAAATCAATTTTCCTAATGTCCAAGCAAGTCAAAGCTCAAATTTTGCAACGAATAGGGCTAGGAGTTCCAAACTGACCCATAAAATGATAAATGCCCTTTGCTGATCGTTAATGTCCACCTTATGTACCCTTTCCTATTAGTCTCCAATGCTTACACACACACTTTCTACTTGACTCCCAGATTTCTCCAGAAACACTGAAAGTGTTGAAAGTACTGAAAGTGATTTTAGATTTTTTGGGGGGGAGGAAAAGGGGGTAGCATTGGGGATTAAACCCAGGGGTACTATACCTCTAAACTACATCCCAACCCTTTTTATTTTTTAAGACAGGGTCTAACTAAATTTCTCAGGCTGGCCTCGAAACTGTGATCATCCTCCTCAGCCTACTGAGTCACCAGGATTATAGGTATGTGCCATCACACAAGGCAAATCTCAGTTTTTTCAAAGTAAGTCATGGTTTATATGAAGGAGGAAGAAAAAAATATAAAAATACCAACTACCACAAAACTCAGGCTGTTATCAACGCTTCCATATGTATAAGAAGCTAAAAGAAGTAGCTTCGTAAATCTGATTCAACACCAAGTACTACTTCATACTGTCTGGCATTTTTATGTTTAGAAATCTATTTAAAAGTTAATTTACTACCTGAAATTAAGACCATGTCTTCTGTTTTCTTGGGTCTTTCCCACCCCCCAGCACTGGAAGTTAAACTTGGGGCTCTTTACCACTGAGCTACATTCCCAGCCCTTTTTATTTGAGACAGGGTCTCACTAAGTTGGGGAGGCTGGCCTCCAACTAGCAATCCTGCTTCAGCCACCATGCCCTGTTTCGAAATTATCGTTTTAGTATCAATACATATTTAGTAAAAGTGGGGCATTTAATTACTATTTGGATGATTCATTCAATAAATATTTCTTAAACTGTTTTATATGACAGGCTATTATATTAGAACACTGAAGTAAAAAAGAAACATGATTTTAAAACAAATTTTTCAAGTTACCAGCACCATAAATTAACTTTAAAAATGGTAACTTTATTTTTTCTTTTTGTACCAGGGATTGAACCCAGGGGCCCTTAACCAGAGTCAATATCCCCAGCCCTTTTTATATTTTTATTATTTTTTTAAAGAGAAAGAGAGACACACAGAAAGGGAGAGAGAGGGAGAGAGAGAGAGAGAGAGAATGAGAATCAATTTTATTTAGTTTTTCATGTGGCTTTCGTTGCTCGGACACTTCGCTGCCTATGTGGTGCTGAGGTTTGAACTAGAGTACTCAAGCATGCCAGACAGGCACCACAATCGCTGAGCCACCACTCCAGTCCCTTTACATTTTATTTTGAGACAAGATCTCACTAAGTTCCTTAGGGCCTGGTAAATTGCTGAGGCTGACTTTGAGCTCACGATCCTCCTACCACAGCATCCCCAGCCCGAGATTGTAGGCATGTGCCACTGTGCCCAACTTGTTTCTTTTTATTATTTATTTAGTACCAGGGATTGAACCCAGGGGTGCTTAACCACTGAGCCATATCCCCAACCCTTTTTTTTAATTTTGAGACAGTTTTGCCAAGCTGCTAAACTTGCAATCCCTATCTCAGCCTCCTGAATTGCAGGGATTACAAAAAATGGTAACTTTCTTAAGAGTGCCTGAAGTTTAAATTCAAAGTAAAAGACAAGCTAGTTTTTAGTGGCCTCACACAACTAAATATGCCCCCTAAAGAAAATGCTACTATCTTCATTACCAAAGTGAATGTAATATTATATATCAACTTTAGACTTTCAATACAAAAAAACATGTTTGCAAATTTACACTGGCTTTGAATAACTTCCTCCTAGAAAAAAATAATATTTTTTGTACCAAGGGTCATTTAATTGTTAGAAAAATTACTTTTCATCAGCCAACACTTCCAATACATGTTGGTAAATGACATGTCAGGTCACAAACTCTACTCCTTATTTTAATTCTCTTTTAAACAACAGCACACCTGTAATTCCAGGCACTCAGGAGATTGAGGGATGAGAAAAATTGCCAAGTTCAAGACTGACCTCAGCAAATAAATGAAACCCTCAGCAACTTAGCAAGACTCTGCCTCAAAATAAAAAGGTAAAACAGGCTAGGGGTGTAGCTCATTGGTAAAGTGTGCCTTGATTCAATTCCCAGTATCAAAAAAATAAAAAAATAATAAAAATTAAAAGTAGCACTAACAAAATATTTAAGAAATTTCAACAAATTCTAAAATATACTAGATAAACTCAAAAGTACAATCAAATTTCAAAACAACAGAAAATCAAAATAGACATTCCAATAGAAACAAAGTTCTAATAATAATAGAAACGCTATCACAGGAATGCCGCCAACATTTCAATAGCACTTTAATCTACTATATCCTTCCAATGATTACAGAAATAAGACTTCCTACCATGAAATCAACCTATGAATTCCACACACTATTGTGATCTAAAGGAATGTTTTTTAAGAATTATGGATTCTTTCCAAATTAAAAAAAAAATTGAAAACAAACAAACCCTTAAAATCAACAAGGAGGTTATTTCAGAATTAAGATTATCAAGAACACAGCCCAGTTTCTTTACTTAGGTTTTCACATAAGTGACAAATCCACTAACCTGAAGTGGTAAAGCTAGACTATTTTGCAGTCTCTAGTATTTAAGCATTAAAAAAAAGTATGTTTGGTTATCAAGTTTTAATCTGTTTTTTTTGTAGTTATGACACCAATCTTACTCTGAAATATGGTGTAAAAATTAGATATTCATAAGTATCTAATAAATACCATGTGAAATCAAAATTCCACTTGACCAATAATTCATTGTTTCCTGAACTGATGTAATTGGATAGATGTTAATTAAAACAAAACTCTGACACATACCACTTGTTATTTAAGGTGAATTATAAATCTCCTGAAATGAACATACAGAACTTTCAGAACCTTTGTTCAGATCCAACTCTACCCTTTTCATGCCATACTTACTGTTCTGAGTAAAAACACCCAAGTCGCTTCTTCATCTGTTAAATGGAAATCAAAATATCACCTATCTTGTACTGTAGAAGAGGGGGAGACATTTCAACTGTCCTGGGCAAGGCAAATGTGTGTATGCACACACATGTGTGTGCACATATTCCAGGAAAACAGAAAACCTGTAATGGCTGCTGAGTGCATTAAACTAAAGTCAACTTTCAAATATGTAGTGCTATCAATAAAGGATATAAACAGTAAAATGATAGCACATGCTTCATTCTGCAGTTCACATCAATTTTTAATTTTCTGATGTTCTTTCTATACGTCTCCATACCTACACAGTTCAAAATTTTTCTAAGATTTATAGTCTATTTTACTCTATTCAAGATGTCCTGCTAACTAGGTGTTAAATTGTCGAAAAAAATTTAACGTTAAATTTTCAAAGTATTACAAGGTTCTTGTAATCCTTGTAGCATTACCTATAAGGGGTTCATTTTTATCAGTTAACTACCATAATTCCTAAAACTTTAGAAAGCTTAAACTTTTAAATCAACATCACTATCAACTTCCAAAAATTCTACTGCTCATCAAAATATTGTAGATAGTTAAAATAAATGCTAATATACTTTACAAGCAGAATACCCAGAATGTCATTCTTCTCTTAAAAATACTTTAAAACCAACTACTTTAAATATGAAGTATTCCAAATTAATCAAAGTAATGATGGTAACAACTGAAACGTATACTATTATGACAAATTTCTTAAATGCCCCCCCAAAAATAAATGGAATGTATTTTGTCAATCTCCACATTATATTTCCAGCAAGCTTTAGAAAATACTAATTCCTGCAGAGACCTCACCAACACACGACTTTAAATAAATATTATCAATGAAACCATTAACAGGCTGAAATACCACCATGTAATAAAGATTTTAAGCTACATAATGTTTTACCTTAATGACTACATTTTACTACCATTCCAACCCTCTTTTATTTAGAAAAAAAAAGTTACTTTAAAGGACATCAATTCACTACTCTTATCCACGATGAATTTTGTGTTTTCAACTTTCTCCCAGATTTCATCAGAAAACAAATAGAAAACATTAAAATCACGTTGGAGACATTACTGAGTACAAACACGGAATTTTGCAGGAAATGACCAAATATAAAACAACTGTCCTTTTTTGTTTTTTTTTAAAGTAGAGAAAAAGTGAGAGCTGGGGTCTCCTCCCTGGACAAGGAAGTTCTGTTAAATCCAGGCGAGACCAGCCATATTGGAAAACACTTGTCAATTGCACTTCTGACAAGTGTTCGGGAACACGGCTGGAGGAAGCTAACCTTGTGTACCGCGGCGTACATCAAGGCCCTCTTCCACTCCGTCAGCGTCTGGGCCGGTTAGGGGACTGCTCCGAAGTTAGAGCAGCCCTTAGGTCCGAAAAGGAGTGCGGAGCCGCGGGGAAGAGGGCGGGGAGAGGAGAGGTGGGGGAATGGTCGGAGAGTTGGAAGCCGCTATCCGAGGGGCGCGGCGGCAGCCAGGGATTTCCGAGTTGAGAGCCTGGGGGAGGGGCCGAGAATTCGGGGAACGGGGGGGGGGGTCGTGGCAAAGTCTCCCAGGTCCCCGTGAGGGGTCCGGGAGTTCAAGAGCACGGAAGGAAAGGCTTCGGCGCACTGACCTGTCCTCGGAGTCCATGCGGCTCAGGGGTTCCCCGTCCGACGACATCTCCAGGCTGCCTCGCCGGCCCCCGGAGGTCGCGCTGCTTCCGCCTCCCCCGGTCCCGTAGCCCTCGTCGCCGCCGCTGGAGACGACGCTGCTGCTACTGCTGCCGCCCCCGCCGCCGCCCTGGCTGCCCCGGGGTCCCTTGGGCTCCTCCAGGCCCTCCTTGCCGTCCCCATCCCCGCTGCTGCTGCTGGCGGCGCCGGGGCTCAGCGAGCGCGTCTCGTCGCTGCTGCTCCCGCCGCTGCTGCCCACCAGGCTCTCGGCGCTACTCTCCTCCTCACCCCCGCCGCTGCTGCTGCTCTCGTCCTCCTCCTCCTCCTCTTCCTCCTCCTCCTCCTCTTCGTCCTCGTCCTCCCCGGCCTGGCTGGCGCTCTCAGGGCTCGGCTCCGACATCGTCTCCGCCTCGCCGCCCCCCACCCCGCCACCGACTCCGCCGCCCCCACCGCCGCCTCCGTTCAGCAACAGCGCCGCCACCGCCTCGGCCTCCGCCTCCTCTTCCTCCTCCTCTTCCTCGTCCTCCTCCTCGGGGGGCTCATTTCGGCCCCGTGCCGTTGGGCCGGGGCTGCCGGGGGGCAGAGGGCTCAGGCGGGAGAGCTCCTCTAGGTCGGCCATGTCGGTGATAGCGGCGGCCATGGCGGCGCCTGCTCCTCCTCCTCCTCCTCGCCGCCGCCGCCTCCCTCTCTCCACTCTCTCGCTCCCTCGCCCCCTCCCCAACGCCCAAAACTCTGCCGCCACCGTTGCGGAGCAGGAGGGCGGCCCGCGAGCTGCGTCAGCCTGCACACGCGCTACGGAGCCCGCGCGGGGACAGGCGCGCGACTGCGCGCACTCACGCGGAGACGGCTGCGCGCCTGCGCGGCGGCACCAGGCGGCACCTCCCCCGCGGCGAGTTCCGCGCCCGCGCCCGCGCTCCCGTCCGGCCCGGCCCCGCCGAGTGCCGGGAGTTTCCTCGAGGCCTTCCCACGCCTTCCCGGGCTCGCGGTCAAACGGTGGCCGGGAATTTTAGCTGCCTTCTCACGATTAAGTCATTCTTTCCGGGTGGGGGGTGGCGGAGTTTGGGAGTGGCTTTTGGACGCCAGCGCTAGCCAGAAATCGAACAAGTTCCGGCCCTCTGAGAGCTTACCGTCTATGAGCAGAGGCAATTCAAATGAATAAATATAAATACTGCGTGCAAGTTGGTAAATCCACCTGCACAGCATAGTGCCACCGGTTTTAATATAACCTTTGTCCCGAAGGATGGTGAGATCACAAACTGGAAACAAACATATCTTTGAACATATCTTTGATTCAAGGTCTTGAAGTTTTTGAGTTCTTGAGCTCCCTAAAACAATTTCGTAAAGTTTATTATAGTCTGCATTTTTTTCCAGCTTGTTATAAATATTTCATCAGTCACATCTTTTAAATGTTGCCAGTGAACTCTACCGTAGGAATTAATGCCAGCCAATATCCACTTCTTAAAATACAATCCTTTTTATACTTGGACAACTTCAAACCTTTTTTTCCCCCAGTTTTCTGGAACTCATACTTACATTCCATACCCCTCCAACCAGAACTTTATCCTAATGACACATTTTATATTTAATTCCTCTTATTCATCATCTTACCACATTTTCCTGTAGTAAATACGTGATGTAAGTTTAAATGTACAGGTTGTTTTGTGTATTTTCTATGAACATTAAACCCTTAAAAGTCTCATTTCAACGGATGACAATAAATGTACTTTAATATTAAACCCAAAAGTAAAATTTTATTGGAAATGCATCTTTGGGACATGGAGTTGGATAGTTTTTTCCAACTAGTTTACCAGTGGATGAGTATTACTGAAATGAGAAAGAATCCGGCATCAGTTGCATTTCAGGTTTTCAATTCCATAGATATAAACATTTAGAAAATTTGCAGAAAGTAACAAAGAATAGAGGTTGGTTATGATACTCAATTCTTCAGATATCAAATTATATGACCAAAAAGAAAAGCACATGAAGTTCTAACGAAGAAAAAACTTTTAATCATCTATCAATTGACAACTCTGATTAGGTTCTCTTCAACTTCCTTGAAAGCCAGTAACTGAACACCCCACACACACTACTGAAAGGCTATTACCCATTCTCATTCACCGCTCAGTTGTCCCTTTCTTTGAAGCCTTAAAGGTTTTTGCAACAGAGATATTGTCCCTTAGTAAGATTTTGGGGGATTGGAGTGGTGGCTCAGCAGTTACAGTGCTTACTTGGCCTGTGCCAGGTTGCCTGTTCAAAAACCAGCATGACATACACAACACAATGAAGTGTGGGAGCAACAAAGGCCACCTGAAGAACTAACTAAAATTGATTCTCTATTTCTCTCACTGTCCCTCTCTTAAAAAAAAAAAAAATTGAGGAAAAGTTGTGCCTTGTTAAGTTAAAGAGAAGCAATTGGGATAAGGGAGGTTGGGGAGGAGCCCACTTGAATGCCCACTCCAGGGCATTCAAGATGCCTACTCAAAGGAAGTGAGGATCTCTAGACCCGATTACCTTAAAACAGCCTCAGGTTATAGCTCAACACTACAGTGTTGTCTAGCCTGCTTGAAGCCCTGGGTTCCATTAACACCACGGTCAAAAAAGAGTTTAAAAGCTGAGTCTCTGCTCCAACACATCTTAGAAAATCTTCATTATAACATGAGTATACCAGTATTAGTTGTTTGGGCACTAATAGATGGAAATGTCATCTCAAAGGAAAGCAAAAGTTAAAATAGGAAATAAAATATGGGACATTATAGTTTACAGATACCTTCACACACACACACACCTACAGTGCAAGGTATTAATTTGAAATGTTGAAAACCTCAAAGCCTTTCTTTGAGAAAAGCAAGGAATATATTATCCTGCATTGTAAATAAAGAACTCTAATGAAAATCAGGATTCACCTTTGTTTCTTTTTCTTTTTCTCTCTTCCCACACTAGGATGCTCTACCACTGAACTATATTCCCCTCCTTTTTTTTTTCTTTAGAGACAAGCCTCACCAAGTTACCAAGGCTGTCCTGGACTTGAGATCCTACTGCCTCTGCCTCCAGAATAGCTGGACACAGGGTTCACTTTTCACTGAGTCGACCAAGAAATGCTTCCTGAAGTATGTAGTACTGGAACAGATGTATATAGCAAAACATATCACTACATCTAGTTTCATTATTTAGAGCTGGGTCTTGAAGAGTGAATAGAATTGAATTGTATGTGAGGGGAATTCTAGAGGAAACAATGCACAGAAAAGCAGAAAAGTTTATTTGTGCCGGAGGTGGTGCACAAACCTGTAATCTCAGCTACTCCAGAGGCCGACATTAGCAATTCAAGGCCAGCCTCAGCAATTTAGCAAGACCAATGAACAAAAAGCTGGGACCAGAATATGACTTACTGGTAGAGCATTTGCCTAGCATGTTTTGAGGCTGGGCTCAGTCCCTGGTACCACAAAAAAAAAAAAAAAAAAAAAAAAACAAAACCTGGTCCCCACAGGGCTAATTAACCATCAGAAACCACAGCTAGAGGGAAGAGGGGACCGGAGCGGTGGCTCAGGAGTTGGAGCACTTGTCTGGCATGTGGGAGGAGTGGGGTTCAAATCCCAGCATCACATACACAACTTAGTGTGGGAGAAACAAAGGCCAGGTGGAAAAATAAAATTGATATTATCTCTCTCCTCTCTCTCTTTAAAATAAAAAGGAAAGAAAGAAATCACAGCTAGTGCTTGCTATGGTGGCACTTCCTAAATCCCAGTGATTTAGGAAGCTGAGGCAGGAGGATCACAAGTTCAAGGCCAGCCCCAGCAACTTAGCAAAGCCCTAAACAACTTAGTGATACCCTGTCTCAAAATAGAAAATAAAAAGGATTGGGGATGTGTCTCAGTGGTTATTGCCTCTGAGTTCAACCCCCAGTATAAAAAAAAAAAAAAGAAAGAAAGAAAGAAAAGAGAAATTGCAGCTAGAAAGCTAAAAAAAAATATTAGGTTGCAGAAGATTTTGAAAGAAAAGTTTTGACATCAAAAGACAATGGGTGGGGTTGGGGATTTAGCTCAGTGGCAGAGGGCTTGCCTAGCATGGGCAAGGACCGGAGTTCAGTCCTCAGCATTGGAAAAAAAAATGAAAGAAAAAAAAAAGAGAGAGAGACAATGGCTGGAGCGGTTGCTCAGTGGTTACAGCACTTGCCTGGCATACACAAGTATGCAGGTTCAAACCCCAGCACCACGTACCCAACAAAGTCTCAGAGCAACAAGGGTCACATGAACTAAATAAAAATTGTTTCACTCTTTCTCTCTCTCTCTGTCCCTCTCTCTCTCTGTCCCTCTCTCTTTAAGAAAAAAGAAAGAAAGAAAGAGAAAAAGACAATGAGTATATACTGAGATAGCTTCATGAAGATGTGAAATGAGCCAGGTGCTGCTGTAGCACATGCCTGTAAACCTAGCTATTCAGGGGGCTGAGGCAGGAGGATCACAAGTTTGAGACCAGCTTGGAGAACTTGGTGAGACTCTGTATCAAAAATCAAAAATAAGAACTGGGAATGTGGTCCAGCGGTAGACAGCCCCTGGATCCAATCTCCACAACCAAAAAAAAAAAAGATGCAACATGATTTGAGTTATACATCTACCTAACATATAAGAGACATGGTGAAAAGAGAATGGAGATTAGATACTTGGAAGTTACAGACATCTCTTCTGGGGGAAACTGCAATAGGTAAAATCCAAGGTGGTTATCCATGATCTGGCTTTTCCCCTCGATAACAAAGTTTATATCCATTGATTGATAATGTTTTGATAATGTTTCCCCCTCAACTGTATTTCTATATTCTTCTAATAAAAAAAACCCATTAAAAAAAAAAAAAAGGAAGTTACAGACTTCGAAGCTGTAAATGAATTCTGTGACCGGATTATACTTGAAGACAAAAATGAGCTGTTTTGGAATTGGCTTTTTAGAGAAAGACACGAGTTTCTCATCACTGGAGTGTATTTAAATGTTCAGATAATGCTCTCCCTTCCTCCTTCCTCTGCCCCTCTCTTGCTGTCCTCTCTTGGTTTAGTTGCAGCCGTCTCTGCTGCCTACATCTCCTTAGAACACAGCCATTCTCCCATGTAATGCTAGCGTCAGAATGTCGGTGTTCCACTCTCAAAGTTTTAAGGCCCTGAAGTGTGTTACTAGAGGCAAGACCTACATGTGATGGTTCTTGCCAGCAGCATCAGGAGAGAAGTTTGGTTGTTATACAGCACTAAATGTGTTCTGCAGGCCAACCCCCATCATCAGCTGTTCTTTACCAGTCAGCAGCTAGATAAGTACTAAAATTAGCTTTTAGAAATTTCTGTAACAGGGGCCAGAGTGGTGGTTCAGCAGTTAGAGCACTTGCTTGGCATGTGCAAGGACCCAAATTTGAACCCCAGCACCACATATACACCTAAGTTTTGGAGAAGCAAAAACCAGATGAATAAATAAAATTCTCTCTCTCTCTTTCTCCTTTAAAAAATAAATATTCTAAAAAATAAAAAAGAAATATCTGTAACAATTAACTACATAGAATTAGTAATCTAATAACTAGGGCTTATTTTTTATGTCATCAATTATTTATTCTGGTAACTCTCTTTTACTATATTTTACAAATGTATCATTCTCCTGAATTTTTTTTTCTTTTAAATTTTGGGCTGGGATTGTAGCTAGTGGTAGAGTATCTAGCATCCTAAAGGCTCCGGTTCAGTTCCCAGCACTGATATTTCGCAGATTGAGAATTGTTATTCTATAGTTCTTTCCTTCCATCTTGGAAAGTATGTAATGCTATATAAATAATTATAAGTTGTGCAATAACACACCATTCCATATGAGCTATTTGATTAGGGATCATAACTTAATTTACCAAATATAGTACTAATAGGGTCCAATTAGGAACAATAAATTGAATTTCACCAAGAAGAATGGAACACCTGCTGTAATTCCAGCAACTCAAGGCTGAAGGAAGAGAATCACAAGTCTGAGGCCAGCCTTAGCAACTTAGCAAGATCTATTTCAAAATAAAAAGTAAAAAGGGAATCTGGCAATGGTGGTACAAGTCTATAATCCCAGGAACTGATTCAGATGGATTACAAGTCAAGGCCAGCCTCTGCAACTTAGTGAACCCCTAAGCAACTTAGCAAGAGATTGTCTAAAAATATAAACTAAAAAGAACTGCGTTTGTAGCTCAGTGGAATAATAATTCGAATCTCACTGATCCTTCTACCTCCTAAGCCTCCTAAATTACTCAGGACACCCCCAGCTTTCTGGGATCCCTGGGGTGAGACTTTCAGGTGCTCAAACACTCCTCTCCCAGTGCCCCTCCCCTGCTTTCCTCTTCTAGGCACTACAGATGGCTGTCTGGATTTACAATCCAAATAAAATACAAAAACCAGGGCATAGACAGAAGAAATGGAGATTGCTGTGTTGACCTCCATTAGGGGAACCCCAAAGCCAACTGCTGTGCCCAGTGTTACACAGTTTTTAGAGAAACAGTTCTTTATGTTTTTACTCAGAGCTGTTCCTCTGAGATCCAGACATGCTTTCATGAGCCTTTCATGGTGACAGATTTGAGTAACAGCTACCCCACGCTGCATTTATTACTCCCCATCCAATGACTAAGTCTTTCTTATAGGGCTTCTCTAATTCTGTCTTCCACTAAGACTTGTTCTAAAAAGCAACCTCAGCTCCCTGTAAGCAGTTTTCTTTCAGTCCTGCCTCACCAGTTAGCCAGACATGCCCAAACGTGCTTGAACCCCAGCGACAGACCCTGCTTAGACTTAAGCTAAGATTCTGGCTATACTACAAATTAGATGATTCTAAACATTCTCTAAAATTGGAAGCTGCATTACATTTTACACCTTGGTTTTAGGTTCCTTTACTTAGTTTGTGCATGTTGATATTACCATGGTGAGCAAGATCAATAACACCATAATGACCTCGTTCTCTGACTTGGAGTTTAAAGAAAATACGAATGAAAAGAGATAACATCTTGCCTGGCGCAGTGGTGTAAGCCTGTAATCCCAGTGACTCAGCAGGCTGAGGCAGGAGGATCTTAAATTCAAGGCCAGCCTCAACAATTTAGCAAAACTGTCTCAAAATAAAAAATAAAAGGCAGCGGGCAAGGGAGGCTGGAGCTGTGGCTCCGCGGCTGGAGCTGTGGCTCCGCGGTTGGAGCACTTGCCGGCATGTGCAAGGACCTGGGTTCAAACCCCAGAACTAAGTGTCAGAGAAAAAAGTGTAAAAAAGTGGTGGAGATGTAGCTCCATGGTGGAGCATCCCAGGGATTCAATCCCTAGTACTGAAAAAAAAAAAAAAGCTATCATATGCATATGCATCACTCCACAAGAAGTTGTCTCTTTTATTTTGGGTGGGGGGGTGATGGAGGTCCTACTTGGAATTGAACCCCAAGGTGCTCCATCACAGAGCTACATCCCCGGCCCTTTTTACTTTTTATTGTGAAACAGGGTCTTGTAAAGTTGGTGAGGCTAGTGCTGAACTTGTGATCCTCCTGTCTCAGCCTTCTGAGTTGCTTAGATGATGGTCATGTGTCACCAGGCCCAGCAATGATAGGATCTTAAAGCTGAAAGGAACATGAAATCTGATGCAAGCTTTCCCATTCTGTTAACTGTCCTCAAACTAACTGCCAGAGTCCTAAGCCAGGGGTGCCTGCCTGACTTCAGAGTATTCCAACAAACCATGTCTGGCCACTTGCCTCACATGACAAAGGAGAAAAAAAAAATGATGAAAAGCAAGAAAGGAGGGCTGGAGTAGTGGCTCAGCAGTTAGAGCGCTTGCCTGGCACACCACTGCCTGGGTTCAAACTCTAGCACCACGTACACAACTAAGTGTTGAAAAACAAAGGACATATGAAAAAAATAAAAATAAAAATGATTCTTTCTCTCTCTTACTCTCTTAAAAAAAAAACACAAGTAATTTAATATTTAGTATTTAGTATAGCCATACTGGGAAGACAAGGGGACCAAGCGTCCTTGGCCCTATCTTCTGGAGTACTGATATGAGCTTCAGGTTTACAAACAAGAACTGGAGCAGGGTTAAAGAGCAGTCTTTTTTTTTTTTTTTTTTTAAAGAGAAAGAGAGTGAGAAAGAGAAAATCAATTTTATTTATTTTTTCATTTGGCCTTTGTTTCTTTTTTTTTTTTTTAAGAGAGAGGGACAGTGAGAGAGACAGAGAAAGAGAGAAACAACTTTATTTAGTTTTTCACATGGCCTTAGTTGCTCCAACACTTAGTTGTGTACGTGGTGCTGGGGTTTGAACCCCGGTCCTCTTGCTTGCCAGGCAAGCGCTGAAACCGCTGAGCCACCGCTCCAGCCCTGGACTTTGTTTCTTGAACACTTAGTTGTTTATGTGGTGCTGGGGTTTGAATCCTGCTCCTCACACATGCCAGGCGAGTGCTCCAAAGCTGAGGCCTCTTATTCAAACTGTGAACAGGTTGACCACTGTTAGCTCAGGTCTGGTTCTGCCAGATCCTGGAGAAGTCATAATCATGTAAGGGGGCAATTTGGTTTTCATGATGAGATGACTGCTCCTGCTTAAGCCTCAGTTCCCATCGTGGGAATCTGACCTGAAGTTTAAGATAAGAAAGGAGAGGGGCTGGAGCGCTCTGTGGTAAAGGCGCCTGCCTGGCAGGTACAAGTATACAGGTTCAAACCCCAGCACTACACACACAGCAAAGTCTTGGAGCAATGAAGGCTGCAGGACAAACTAAATAAAATGGATTCTGTCTTTCTTTCTCTTTCACTGTCCCTCTCTCCTAAAAAAAAAAAAAAAAGATAAGAAAGAAAGGAGAGAGATACACAGAAATGGGAGGAATACCAAGCTCTTTTTTGCTTTGTTTTGGTACCAGGGATTAAATCCAGGGGTGTTCAACCACTGAGCCACACTCCCAGCCCATTTTTACTTTTTATTTTGAGACGGGGTCTTGATAGTTTCTTAGGACCTCACTAAATCGCTGAGGCTTTCCCTCAGGAACTTGTGATCCTCCTGCCTCAGCCTGGAGAGCTGCTGGGATTACAGACATGTGCCACCATGCCTAGCAGGAATACCAAGCTTTATTGTGCTTTTAGTCACCCATCAGACATCTGCAACCTAAGTGAAGAGTCAGTGGTATTAGTAAAAGCAGCCTCAAAGTTCCTACTGTACAACAAAAACCCAGGCAAATAATATACAAATAATATAGTTTTTGAGGCAGTATAACCTGGCCATTTTGAGAGTAACTACTGACACCCCTCCTCACTGAAGAGGTCATATGCATATGTGGTATTTCCAGTAGTTTCTCATTTTGAATTTAGGAAAATGCTTTCATCATAAACTACATATGAAAAGCTAGCCAAAATGTGAGAGATGAAGTGAAAGATGAATAATATAATCAAAATTTTTGTCCTGTGTTTTATATTTGACTTGCTAGCCAAAAAAAAAAAAAAAAAAAGCAATCCTTTATTCAATGCTCAAAACTCTCAACTTTTTTCCCCACCAGTACTAAGAACTGAACTGAGAGGTACTTTCTACCACTGAGCTACATTTCCAGCCTTTCGTGTTTTTTATTTCGAGAAAGAGTCTTGCTAAGTTGCTGAAGCTGGTCTTTATTTGCAACCCTAATGCCTCTGTCTCAGCCTCCTAAATTGCTGGGATTACAGTTGTGTGCTAAATTACTGGACTCTTTTATTCCTTTGTTTCTTTCTTTCTTTCTTTTTGGTTAAAAGTGATTGAACCTAGGAGCACTTAGCCTTTAAGCCACATCCCCACTTCTTTTTTTTATTTTTTGAGACAGAGTCTCACTAAATTGCTTAGGGCCTCACTAAGTTGCTGAAGTGGGCTTTGAACTGTGATTCTTCTGTCTCAGCCTCCTGAGTTTCTGGGATTACAGGTGTGTGCCACCATGCCCAGTGCTTGTTTCTTTATTGGCCTTGACCTATCTAAATCTTGACATCTTGGTAAATTACCTCAAATTATTGTTATTGTTGTTTTTGAGATACGGTCCAGGCAGTTTGCAAACTAGTAACCTCAATCTGTCCTCCTGCCTCAGCCTCTCAAGCAGCTATAGTCACTTGCTACTGTTCCCAGTAGCGGGTGTGTGCAGGGGGGAATGCTGGAGATGCAACCGGGCCTACCAGGGAAGTGCTCTACAGTTGACCTACATTTTGAGGCACTCTTTTTAAAATATCCATTTGTTTATACTAAGCATGTGCTCTACCACTGAGCTATAGTTCAAAATGCAGTATTTTAAAGTAAATTTTAACTGAATTAAATATTTTGGAGGGGATTGAAACCTGGGGCACTTAACCACTGAGCCACAACCCCAACCCACTTTTATTTTCAGTCAGGGTTTCGCCAAGTCACTTAGGGCCTCACTGAATTGCTGAGGCTGGCTTTGAACTTGCTACCCTCCTGCCTCAGCCTTCCAAACTGCTGGGATTACAAGTGTGAGCCACCACATCCTGCTGAATTAAATAATTTTTTACCTTTAGTGGTAGTTCTATAACTAAATTCTCACCAACACAGTGTAAGCAGAAGTAATGTGTACAACTTCCATCTAGTTTGCCCTTGACTTCCTTTCCCATATACTGGAACAGGACTGTGTCTTGACCCAGCAACTTCAACATATGGAGATAGTAAGGCAACCACATGGGAGGAATGTGGGTCCTCCTGACTTTGTGGTGCAAAGATGCCTCCCAGTTTAGTCAGGCTAGACTGCTATATGCCAGATAAATAAATTTCTATCTTATTTAATCTACTACATTTAAAGACTTCCTGGCCCCACTTTTAAAAGGCAATCTAGCCTTTACTCAAATTAGCAAACCTTCTTTGCCTGGCCCAGTGCTGCATACCTGTAATCCCAGCTATTCAGGAGGCAGAGGCAGGAGGATCACAAAATCAAGGCCAGCCTAGACAATTTACCAGGACCCTGTCTCAAAACAAAAAATAAAAAGGTCTTGGCATGTAGGTAAGTAGCAGAGTGTCCCTGGATTCAATACCCTGTACTGAGAAAACAAAACAAATACCCTACTAGTTGAAGTCCACCTTGGGGAACTCCTACAACCTTCTCCAGTTCATTAACATATGAACAAGACTTTCCACTCCAGGCTGGAGCAGTGGCTCAGAGGTTGGAGTGTTTACCTGGCGTGCACAAAGACCTGAGTTCAAACACAACTGTCAGAGAACAGCACTCTCTCACTCTCTCTCTCACACACACACACACACAACACACACGATTCTACTTCCATCGGATCTTATAGACTTGCTATCACAATATATCACAATACTATGAATGCAATGAAAATATTCTCACACCAAAAACTTTTTTGAAAAAATGTGTGTAGTACTAGAGATTTTATCTAGAGATGGATGTGGAAAATTACCAGGAACCACTCATGTGAGACAGACTGCAAACCCCTACTCATTGTTTGAAATCTACTGACTCAGGCCCTTACCGAAATCTATGGACTTGGTCCCTTATTACAAAAAAATCCCACCGTACCAAGATTCCATTCTAATCAGAAAACTCAAGCCTTGGCCCCTTCCCCCCTCACTCCCTCTATATATATCCCCAGACTGTAAAGGCCAGGTGGTCCCAGACTCCACTGGGCGCCCCTTGCAGGTTTTCCTGAATTTGTGTTACTGTGGAGCCTGCATTTCTCCTATTTCCTCATTTGTTCTTTTCCTTACACCTAGGGCTTCACATATGCTAGGCATATTACCACTGAGCTACATCCTAGCCCTTTTTGTTTTATTTTTAAGACAGAGTCTCACTAAATTGGCCAAGCTGACCTGGAAATTGCAATCCTCCTGCCTCAGCCTCCTGGGTCCCTGTGATGATAGGCATGAGCCATCAAGTCCAGCTCAAATCTCTTTTGAGAGTCTCATAGATTCATCCTAAACATGGCTGTACAGATAAGACCTTTAATTTGAAGTGTCACCAATATAAAAAATTTTGTGTCTGTCATTCTCAGTGTAGACTGCACTTTTCCCCCTGTGTTGCAAATTTACCTCGCCAGTTAGCAATTCAGCAGCTGTCAGGTTCTTTTCTTATTTATTTATTTAGTATTTTCTGTGGTACTGGGGATTAAACCCAGGGGTGCTCTACACTGACCTACATACCCAGACCTTCCCCCACTTTTTTCTTTCTTTCTTTCTTTTTTTTTTTTTTTTTTTTTTTTGTGAGACAGGGTCTCACTGAATTATAAAGTCTGGACTTGAACTTGGGATCTTCTTGTCTCAGCCCCACCAGTCACTGGGACCACTAGTAAACCTCAATAGCATCCACTGATACATTTAGGTGGAAGCAAAACATGCCCTCATCCCCAACTTCAATATCAGGTAGAGGTTTACTTTGTATGTAGGACTCAGTCCAAATTCTTCCAAATGCATGAACTTTTATTAGCAAGTAAACTAAAGAAAAGTCACAAGACCTGCTCGTGTAAGATTGAAGAACTCTTCCCTCTGTCCTCAGGCATGCTTACAAGCATCTTGATGAGAGGTTCATTCTTAGACGGCAGCAGTATCCAAACAGCAGGATCGGCCAAACTTATGCTCAGGTCTGTCAGTAAAGGCCTCCAAGAATTGAACTGCTGGAATTGAGGAGAGGTAGATGACACAGCCAAACAGAACTTACACATAGAAGGTAGCATGTTGCAGAATTTTCTGGCACTTTATTCACTGTATATTGAGTGTCTACTATGTGTCAGGCTGGTTTTGTTTGGTTTGGTGCTGGGAATGGAACCCAGGGCCCTAGGCATGCTAGTCAAACGCTCTACCACTGAGCTGTCTACCCAGCCCCACAAGCACCATTCTTAGCACTTGATAGATGAATAGCCATGAATAAAGCCAACAAATGCTCCTGCTGTCATGAAACTTACATTTTGATCAGGTGTTTTTGTATCTCATTTATACAAGATGGTAAGGCTGTGCAATCTTTCTACTCAGTGATGTATCGGTGAGACCACTCATTTCACCAATGAAAGTGTACTTCTGACATCCCTTATGCTAATGAATGGACATTCTGGTATAAATTTCAACAAAGCTCCTTGAAAATGCTTAAGTAGGTACCTAGGGAGTGTGAATTCCTAAAAGGGTAACTCTAAAGATAACTAACGTCCCCTAGAGGGTAGACTACAGTTCACTGACACAGGAGTAGTGGCACTGTGTGCAAGGAGGTATTTAAATTGTGACAGAGGCACTACAACAACTCGGCAGGAAGCATGCCTTCCTACAGTTCCCAAAGCACTGGCAGGCATCTGCATTGCAGGTCAACTGCTGCTGCCGGCTTCTCCTAGGACCCCTAGGGCCTCCCATGATCTAACAACTATGGGAAAGAAAGGCACATCAGGGGCTCTAGGTCACTGCTGCTGCAACTTGGTTGCATCCATTCCAAATGGCAGTGACCCTGTCATTTGCATTCTTGGATATTTTGAATAACACTTTTTTTTTTAAAGAGAGAGGGACAGTGAAAGAGAGAGAGAGAAACATTGTTTTATTTAGTTTTTTCATGTGGCTTTCGTTGTTCCAAGACTTCATTGTGTACGTTGTGCTGGGGTTTGAACTCATGTACTTCCACATGCCAGGCAAGTGCCCCAATCACCAAGCCACCACTCCAGCCCCTTTAAATAACACTCTTGATCAAGTCATTAGCCATGATGAAACTGACACAACTCTTTGATTCTCAACTCCAAATTCTCCTGGGGAAGCAAAAATAGTTATTCCTGGTTGGACCATGAGGTTGGACCTCATGGTCAAACTGGTTTGGATTGGCTGGTGTGCACAACTGTTTCATAGGTAGCTACTGTGGGGTGGGGTAGTGGAAATGCATGAAGACCCCTAGGTGCCCAAAACAGGCAGTCTGGATTGCTCAAGCAACATGGTTTTTATAGGAGGGTTAATCAAAAAAGGCAAAGAGTCAAGAATTGAAAATATAAGCAAGCTAGGCACGGTGATGCAGGCCTGTAATTCCAGTGACTAGGGAGGCCGAGATAACTTGTGAGGCCCTAAGCAGCTAAGTGAGAACCTATCTCAAACTAAAAATATTTTTAAAAAAGCTGGGGATGGGCTGGGGCGGTGGCTCAGCCCTTATGGGTGCTTTCCAGGCATGTGCGAGGACATGGGTTTGAATCCAGCACCACATACACAATGACATCTCAGTGCAATGAAAGCCACATGAAAAATGAAATAAAATTGATTCTCTCTTTCTCAAGATCTCTCTCACTTGAAGAAGAAGAAGAAGAAGAAGAAGAAGGAGGAGGAGGAGGAGGAGGAGGAGGAG
>PVKS010010491.1:23191-35598 GCA_004027875.1 Aplodontia rufa | reverse complement strand
TATTAACTTTTTTTTTTTTTTGAGAGAGAGAGGGAGAGAGGGAGACTGAGAGAATCAATTTTATTTATTTTTCTATCTGGCATTGGTTTCTCTGACACTTAGCTGAATACATGGGACTGGGGTTCAAATCTGGGTCCTTGCACATGCCAGGCAAGTGCTCCAACCACTAAGTCACTGCTCCAGCTCCTATAAATGTTTTTTGTTTGTTTGTACTGCAGTACTTGGGAATGAACCCAGGGGCTATTACCAAGCAACATCCCCAGCCCTTTTCCTTCTGGTTTTTGTTTTTGTTTTTTTTAAAGAGAGGGACAGTGAGAGAGAGAGAGAGAATCAATTTTATTTAGTTTTTCATGTGGCTTTCGTTGCTCCAACACTTCGTTGCATAAGTGGTGCTGGGGTTTGAACTCGTGTACTAGCGCATGCTGGGCAAGTGCTATAACTGCTGAGCCACTGCTCCAGCCCCTTTTCATTCAGGTTGATTCAGGATCTAGCTAAATTGCTCAGGGCTGGCCTTAAATTTGCAGTCATTTTGCTTCAGTCTCCAGAGTCACCAGAGTTGTAGGTGTGCACCACAATGCCCAGCTTGAATAGTTACTACTTTAAAGCTGAGATATTTTCCATACCTTATACAGAAACTAAAATAAACATCCACTATGATCTGAATGCATGTGTCCCTCCCAAATCCTTATGTTGTAATCTGATTCTCACTGTAAAGATATTCAGAGGTGGGGTCTTTGGAAGTGACTAGGTAGGTCATGGGGACAGAGCCTTCATCAATAGGATTAATTCCCTAACAAAGTAGGATTGAAGGAGCTCTTTATTTCTTAGGCCTTCTGCCATGGGAGGATCCACAGCAGGTACCAACCATGAGGAATAGGCCCTCACCAGTCACTGAATCTGCTGGTACTTTAGTCTTGGATTTCCCAGCCTCCAGAACTACGAGCAATGAATTTCCATGGTTTGTAATACAAATGTATATTGACTAAAAATAAAAATGTAAGTCCGGCATGGTGGCACATACCTGTAATCCCAGTGGCTTGGAAGACCGAAGCAGGAAGATCCCAAGTTTGAAGCTGACTTGAGCAACTAATCAAGGCTCTATCTCAAAATAAAAAATTAAAAAGGCTGGGGATGTCATTCAGTGGTTAAGGTCCCCTGGGTTCAATCCCTGAAATAAATAAGCAAACAAACAAATAAAATAAAAATAAATAGAATCTAAAATATATTTCTGATGTTTATAAATCATATATTGAACCCCAGGGGCATTTTAATGCTCAGTAATTTTTTTTTTTTGAGACAATTTCCTGAGGGTCTTGCTAAATTGTAGAGGCTGGCCTCAAATTTGCCTCAGTCTCCCTAGTCATGGGAATTACAGGCATGTACCACAACACCCAACTTCTAGTATGCATTATTTTGTTACAGCAGATGATAGAGACTTAAATAGCATCCTTGACATCAATTTTAGTTGTGCCAGATATAAGTAGCCAAAGAGATTTCTTTCCAAGTAAAAGCCAAGATTCCAGAGGGAGTATTGGATCAGGTATGCAGACCCTCCAATGTTCTTGCCTGGAGACCTCTTGAGGAATTTAGCCGAAGGCCTCATTACTAAGAGCCCAGCTTCAGGCCTCTTGAGATGTGTACACTGAACTCATGCAAGGGCAAGGAGAGTCTCTGGAATCATTTTAGATAATCATATATCTTGAATATCTTTCACTTTGCAAAGAAAAAAATAAACATTTCTAACATTCTAACATGTATCATGTCTATCAACAGACCACTATTATTACCAGTAAAAATGCTCATTTCTCACATTTAGTAGACAAGTTACATTGCCACTGTTGATCAAAATACTAGCAAAATTTAAAGAAGCTTGAAGAACAGATGGTTCCAATACCACTTGAAGAAACCCTGACTTTGGGCTGGACTTTTAGCTCAGTGGTAGAGCCCTTGCTTAGCATATACCTGTGTTGATTCCCAGCACCGCAAAAGGAGAAAGAAACTCTGAACCATGGTTTTCATGCAAAGTCTCCGGTTTGATTCTTAGTGACTTGGAATCAGACACACCTGTTGCCATCGAAGCCAGCCACTTTCCGGGAGCTTTGGGGTTCATCCTATCTGGTCTCACTACACCTGTTTCTCCATTTGTAAAGTGTGAATGATAATTTTCAGAGTTTTTGTAAGGAATTAATGAGTTAACACATGAGAACTGTTTCTTCTTGTTTCGCTGCTCATTAAACACTAGTTTCCTTAGAAAACCTACTAGAAATTTTAATGAAAATGTTTTCTTCTGGAGAGAGTCCAGCAGTGGCGGAGGTCTCAGATCCATCAGGGCCTGAGATAAGAACAACAGTAACAGGTATTTATGAGAAGTCTTCACTTGTGCCAGGCACTGTTCTAAGAACTTTACATGGATCAGCTGATTCAATCCTCCCAACGCTATGAGGTAGGAATTTATAAATCTCCTTTTAGAGATGCAAAGGGGCCCTGGTACTGAAAGTCCTGGGGCTCTGGCTTAATATAAGCTAAGAGACAAAAACCCAAAAGGAAACCTTTTCAGTCCAGAAGGCTACCTGGCCTCACTAGGTCTCCTTGTTGTGTGGAAATTAGGGTAAGTGCTGCCTGTCAAGGACGAGCTACATGGTCCCTCTTGACTGACCTTAATTAAATATTTTTAATTGAATAGTTGTGACATACCAGCTACTAATGTACTAGAACGGTTTTTTGTTTGTTTTTGGTACTGGGGATTGAGCTGTACCCGCAGACTTTTTTTTTTTTTGAGACAGGTCTCCTTAAATTGCTGAGGGCGTTTCCCATTCTCCTGTCTCAGCCTCCTGAGTTGCTGGGATCACAGGCGTGTGCTGCCATATCTGCCTGTTATGGCTTTTTATTTTATTTATTTAACAGCATTGGGGATTGAACCCAGGGCTTTACCCATGCCGGGCAATGTTCTACCGCCGAGCTTCACCTCTAGTGCCACCAAATGACTTTTAATCCTTTGCTAATGGTTTTGCCTGTTCCTGTTTATCTGTCAGATAAAATGGGTTTTGTTTCGCATCTGTTCACATCTCTGTGAGTGTGCAGTGCACGTATCAATGCTTTCATCATTAATTTCTCTGCCATTGATATGGGAGTGAAGTTTAGCTTCATCTACTCAAGGGCTGGAGCGGTGGCTCAGTGGTTACAGCACTTGCCTTGCATGTGCAAGTGCGCAAGTTCAAACCCCAGCGCGGGAAAAACTAAATAAAATTAATTCTCTTGCTCTTTCACTGCCCCTTCTCCGTTAAAAAAAAATAAAAAAGTTAGCTTACTCAAAACAAATTATTCATTTCCGCACCTTCAAGATACACCTCCTCCCACCCCCCACCACCACCAAAAAAAAAAAACAAAAACAGTTATTTACGGGGCTGGCGGTTGGTTACTGCGCTTGCCTGGCAGGCGCGCGGACACGAGTTCGACCAGTTCAAACCGATAACCACAAACTGTCGCATGTACAAGAGAAACTAAATAAAAATGATAAATGATTCTTTCTCTCACTGTCCCTCTGTCTCTCTCTCAAAAACAAAAACGCTATTTCCAATTGTTAACATATCTGTGAGGTTCTGTGCCCCTTAATCTCCCCTAGTTTTAATGAGTATGTTTCCTTCTGGGGTCTGGAGTCTGAGTTAGGAGGTTCTCAGATTCGGAGGACAGCCTCAGCAACGTAGGAAAAAGTTAAAAAAAAAGAAAAAAAGCGCTGGGATGGCTCTCTAGGGAGCGAAAGCGGCCTCGGGAGGGAACGGCCAAAATCCACGAGGGCGGAGGGAGCCCAACATCTACTGCCCACCTACTATGTGCCAGACTTCGTAGCATTTCTAGCAACGAGCACAGACATCTTTCGGGTGTGCTGGGAGGTGGACAAAAGCAGGCCCAGGAAGGAAGCCGTTCCTGGGGACAGCGCGGGCTGGAGCCGGCGTCCATAAAGCAGCGGACACCAAGCGGGGTCTCTCAAAGCCTCAGTGCCCGGCATCTGCACCCCGTGGCTGGCAGAAGTCCCCGCTCGCTGCGCGGTGACTAATGGGGCACAAACCTCGGAGAGAACGGGGAGGCCGGGGTGCGCTCACCCTGGCTTCGCTGGACGGGAGGGAAGAGCGGCGGCAGCTCCTGCGAATCCCAGGGTGCACGTGTGTGGGTGCCGCCCGGCGCGGCCGTCTGTTAAATACGACGGAAGATTAATTCGTGGTACTTTCTGCTTTCTAACAAGGGTGGGAGGAGAAGAGAGAGGTTCGCGTGACACTGAACCGCAGGCCCGTCCTGGAAAGAGCGGTCTCATCTCGCGAGAAGGCGCTTGTGCCGGTGCGGGCCCTGGTCGGTTGCATTCCGCGGTTAGGACGACTGCACAAATGGGCCGGAGGCTGGAACCAGGGCCCGGGGGCACACGGAGCTACCGGGGAACCTCAGACAACGCTCCATTTCAGAAAGTTAAATAAGTGACTCAAAAGTCTGCCTTGAAGGAGAGACAGCCTCCGATTGCCCAGAAGGAAATTACAATGCAATCCAAAATAAACAGGTCCACGGTCGAAGTCAGACGCAGTCCTTGCTAAATGGACTCTGTGCATGTGACTTAGAAGATTCATTCGCAAAGCCCGGAAGCGCAGGATAAAAAAAAGCTGCCTCTTAAGCCCGCTTTGATTGAGTTGGTCAAGTGGTACACAAATTAAATCCATCTGAAGAAGCTGACCTCCAAACGGAATTTTCATTCGTGTCAAGCTGTAGTTTTAAACTGCATGTGAAGTAAGAAAGCAAGAGTAAAATGATTTCCCCCACGGCTGGTGTACTTGGCAGCCTGTGTGGAAACTGAGCTGCTCTTCCCCTGCTGAACTAATCCATTCAAAATGATTTCATAGTTTTCCTTCCTCGGGCTTCAGAATGTGGAAGCCATTTTCCAGTGAGTGAAAAAAGCACATTTCTGCTGTTTCCACTCTTGGAGGAAACGTGTTCATCCTCGTTTTCAGTCTTCCAAGTCCAATAATGCAATGGGGATTTCTTTTTTTTTTTTTTTTAATTTTTAGCAGAAATGCTGGAGGCATTAAGTTGATAACCTCATTTAATTAGGACTCAAGGGAAATAGTTATGCTTAATATAATGTGAAGTTCTATAATTGAACTGATATGATTTTGCAGCCACCTGCCAGGAAAAATACTCATGCAGGTAGATTAAACGATGCAGGAAAAGATTTCTGCTTTGGTATTGTGAAATGAAGTAAACTAATTAAAAGTTATCATCTGAAGCCAATCAGCCTGTGCGGTCAATGTGGATTCCTTTTGGGGTATCTAATCTTCCCTTTCCAAAAATCCCCCCAATTCTATGTTAAGAGAAACGCAGGAAGCATGAGAAGGTCCTTTTCTTTTTTTTTTCCTGGAGATTGAAAGAGAAAATCTTTTGCTGATTTGCATGATTTTTTCATTTTAAATCAATCAATTAATTAATTATGATGCGTGTGTGGTAACAGGGATTGATCCCAGTGGTGCTCTACCCCTGAACTGCATCCTCAGCCCTTTTTTTTTTAAATTTTGAGACAGGGCCTCACTAATTTGCTGAGGCTGGCCTTGAATTTGTGATCTCCTGTCTCAGTCTCTCTGGTAGCAGGGGTTACAGGCTGTCTGGAAGTTTTTGTTTTTGTTTTTTAATAGGCAATGTTTTTTTGACTGGCCATTTTATTCACATTAATCTAAATTCAGAAAACTTATCTAAGAAAAGTTTTTCCACTCCTCCTGCCCAGCTGCCCAGGTTCCCTTTTCCAAGAGAATTTATATTTTAACTTTGTGTTGTGTTTTTGTTGTGGCAGGGAATGTAAGTTTCTGAGCTATTCAGTGGATATTTAAACAACTACATATATGTGCCTCTAAATGCCAGTATTTCTTCTTGTTTGTTTTTGTGGTACTGGGAATTAAACCCAGGGGTGCCTTTCACTCAGTTATTTTTCTAACCCTTTGCATTTTTATTTTGAAACAGTTTCTAGCTAAATTACCCAGGCTGGCTTTGAACTTGAAATCCTCCTGCATAGCTGACCTTAGTCCTGTATCACCATGCTGGGCTCCAATCTTTGTTTGTTTTGTTATTGAGGATTAAACCTAGGGGCACTTTACCACTCAGTCACATCTCCAGCCCCCACCCTTTTTTAAGAGTGGGAGAGAGAGAGACAATCAACTTTATTTAGTTTTTCATCTGGTTTTCGTTGCTCCCATACTTCACTGTGTACATTGTGCTGGGGCTCGAACTCACATCCTTGTGCATGCCAGCCAAGCGCAGTAACTGCTGAGCCACCGCTCCAGCCCCTCCAGTCCTTTTTATATTTTATTTTCGGATAGATTCTCACTAAATTTCTTAAGGCCTCACTGAAATGATGAGACTGGCCTAGCACTTGTAATCCTCCTGACTCAGTCTCTCGAGTCACCAGGATTACAGGTATGTGCCACCATGCCTGGCCAATCTTTGTTTTTATACAAAAGGGTGTGGTGGCGTACATGTGTAATCCCACAGACTCAGGAGGCTGAGGCAGGAAGATTGCAAGTTCAAAGCCAGCCTCAGGAACTTAGTGAGACTCTAAACAACTTAGCAAGACCTTGTCTCAAAACAAAAGAAAAACAGCTGGGGATGTGGCTCAGAAGCTAAGCACCCCTGGGTTCAATCCCCGGTATCAAAACAAAAAACAAAACAAAAGGGTAACAAGGCTTACTATTAATCTGTGCCTTACAATTTTTTTAAAAAAAGAGAAATGGACAGTGAGAGAATCAATTTTATTTAGTTTTTCATGTGGTCTCTTGCTCTGACACTTCATTGTATATGTGGTGCGGAGGTTTGAACCCACATCCTCGTGCATGCCAATTAAGCACAATAACCACTAAGCCACTACTCCAGCCCTGTGCCTTACAATCAGTGTTACAAATAATGTTTGTTAAACAAACACATATGGACTGGAGCAGTGGCTCAGCGGTTATGGTGCTTGCATGGCATGCACAAGTACACAGATTCAAACCCCAGCACCACGTACACAACAATGTGTCTGAGCAGTGAAAGTCACATGAAAAACTAAATAAAATTGATTCTCTCTTTCACTGTCCTTTTCTCTTTAAGCACACACACACACACACAATCACACACACACACACACACACACACAAATATATTTATATCTTGATGTAGGCCATGGTGGTGCCCCTGTGTAATCCCAGCAACTTGGGATGCTGAGACAGGAGGATAGCAAATTCATGGTCAGCTTTGGCAATTTATCAAGACCCTGTCTAAAAATAAAAAATAAAAAGGGCTGGGAATCTAGTTCAGTGGTAGAGTGCCCCTGAGTTCAATCTTCAGTAACCACTCTCCACCCCCTAAAAAAAGCTAACCCTGGGGTGGAGCAGTGGCTCAGTGGTTATGGCACTTGCCTGGCATGTACAAGGACCTGAGCTTGAGCCCCAGCACAATGCACACAGCTAAGTCTTGCAGCAATGAAAGTCATATGAAAACCCAAATTAAAAAAAAATGAATCTTTCTCCCTGATTCACTGTCCTTCTCTCTTAAAAAAAAAAAAAACTAACCCTATTTAACACAGCTATATTATAAACCAAGAAATCATAAATGAGGTTAAAATAAAAGCAAAAACAGTGTTATTCTGGTGCAGTTTAAATTTGAAAATTTGGAAGCTGACACAAATAAGGCTAGCCATAGTTTTTTTTAAGTCCCTTGGAATGTCCAGATCAAGAGGTAAAAACGGCTCACTCCTAGATTCTCAACATAATGTCTGTGTGTCAATTTATGCATCAGTAAAATCTCCAAGGCTCAGAATAGGATTTTCACTCCTCTTCTTTTTATTTTTTTGATACCAGGGATTGAACCCAGGTGTGCTTAACCACTGAGCCACATCCCCATTCCTCCTTTTTTACATTTTTTTAAATTTTTTTATTTTGAGAAAGGGTCTCACTAAGTTTCATAGGGCCTCACTAACTTGCTGAGACTGACGCTGGAGCGGTGGCTTGGCAATTAAGGAAGCTGGTATGCGTGAGGACTCGGGTTCGAACCTCAGCACCGTGTATACAACAAAGTGTCACAGCAAGGAAAGCCACATGGAAAACCAAATAAACTTGATTCTCTTTCTCATTGCTCCCCCCCCCCCTTTTTTCTAAGTTGCTGAGACTGGCTTTGAACTTGGGGAATCCTTCAGCCTCAGTCTTTTGAGTCTCTGGGATCACAGGTGTGCTCCGCCTCACCTGGCCTTTTTGCTCCCCTTTTGACCGTTTTGTGGCAGTTCGGATTTTTACGTTATCAGCGTCTGCCTGTATTCTAGTGCTTTGCACACATCCTTTCATTACAATTTTGTGACGAAGTTCACATTCTTAGCTTAGTTTTACAGATGCTCCAAGACACAGATAACTTAAGTAACTTGCTCAAAGTTACACCACTAGAGAGTGCTGGAGGCTGGAATTATAAACAATTTAGTTTGCTTTTTGTTAGGTTGGTTTGTTTCTTTTTCCCAGTGCTGGGGACTGAACCCAAGGCCTCGCACATCCTAGGCAAGCGCTTTACTACCCTACCCCTGCAGTTTAGTTTCAGAGATCTTTCCCCTATTAGGCCACATTGGCTGAAGTCGTCAAATACTGTGGGTTTTGTTTTGTTTTTTAAAGAGACAAAGAGAGAATCAATTTTATTTGTTTTTTCATGTGGCTTTTGTTGCTCCAACACTTCGCTGTGAATGTGGTGCTGGGGTTCAAACCTGCGTTTTCACACATGGCAGGCAAGCGCTGTAACCACTGAGCCACTGCTATAGCCCATAGATATTGGGTTTTAAGTATCTTGTTTCACTTTTAATCCTTATAGCCCTAACAGATTACTGAACCCAGGGGCATTCTACCACTGACCTACACACCCCCACCTTTTTTTCACTTTTTAATTTATCTTTATTTTGGTTTTTTGGTATTAAGGATTGAACCCAGGGATACTTTACCACTGAGTCACATCTTCAGCCCTTTTTATGTTTTATTTTGAGATAGAGTTTTGCTAAGTTGCTTAGAGACCTTTCGAAGTTTCTGCGGCTGGGCTTGAAGTTGCCATCCTCCTGCCTCAGCCTCTGGAGTCTCCGGGGTTATAGGCGTGTGACACATCACCTTCTTCACATTTTAATTATTTTTTCTTTTTAAATTTTTGAGCCAAGGTCTTGGTAAATTGTTTGGATTTACCTGGGAATCTTTCAGCATCAGCCTGCTGAGTAGATGGGATGAGAGGCATGTGCCACCTTGCCTGGCCTAATTAAAATTTATTAAACCCATTTTATATAAGGGGGAATTAAATAATGTGCCCAAGACCACAGAACAGTCCTGGCGTTACTGGTGTTTCAAAGCTGACTATTGTCCACTGCTCCTTGCCACATCTCATTTTGTCTATCAAAATGCATTATGCATCCACTACGTGTTACTTTTTATATACTTAGTTTTAATTTTTTGGGCAATGCTGAGAATCCAACCTAGGACCTTGTACATTCTAGTGAGAGCCCAGGCTGCAACTGAGCTACACCACTAACCCTGTGTCTATTAATTTGATCTGTAGTCAAAGACAAATCTTGCAATCAGAGCTTCCGGTGAAAATGAGATAATCAGAGGTGCTATATTAACGTGTATCATTTCAGTTGAAGCAAATAATTTGACATTTAAGAAAAACCCATTTATCCCCTTTGTAGGGATGTTTATTTTATTTTTTTAGCTTTTTAGAAAATGGCATGGGGGCTTTTAAAAATCTAACATCTTAAAAGGCAGAATTCACATTCTCATGAAAAATAATTAGCAGCCCCTTCTCCTCAGTATATTATAAAACACTATTAACATAATATTTACTACTAATTTATCATAAAACAAGCACTGTCTTAAGGGCTGGGCTACAAAAAGAAAGAAAGAAAGAAAGAAAGAAAGAAAGAAAGAAAGAAAGAGAAAGAAAGAAAGAAAGAAAGACAAAACAGATGTAGTCCCTGCATGAATGGGAGTTTCCATTCATTCTAATGGGGAGGCAGACATTAATAAATAATCATCCAAATTCGTATTTATGAGCTGTAATAATTGCTCTGATGGGAAAGCACAGATGATTTTAGAGCCCACAACAGGGCAATGGTCTAGTCTTGGGGTACATGCTAGGGGAGGGTAATGAAGATGAATCCTTTAAGAAGTTAATATTTGAGTCAATATCTTCAGAAAGGGGTGCTCAAGAGGGTATGCTCAAGGGACCGAGAGGAATCCAGCGTATCTGGAGCGCTGGTGTGAGGGGAAAACAACTCCTGATGAGACTTAAGTAGTATGGTACAGGGGCTGGAGCGGTGGTTCAGTGGTTATGGTGCACAAGGACATGGGTTCAAACCCCAGCACCACGTATACAACAAAGTGTTGGAGCAATGAAAGTCACATGAAAAATTTAAAAGAAAATGAACCTCTGTCTCTCTCTCCCTCTCCCCCTCCTCTCCCTTATAAAGGAAAAGAAAGAAAGAAAAGAAAATAAATAAATAAATATGGTGCACGCCTGTAATCCCAGCAGATAGGAATGCAAAAGCAGGAGGATCGCAAGTTCAAAGCCAGCCTCAACAACTTAGTGAGGCCCTAAACAACTTAGTGAAACCCTTCTGGAACTGAAATTTAAAAAGGGCTGGGGATGTGGCTCAGTGGTACCACACACACAAAAAAAAAAAAAAAAAAAGAAAGAAGAAGAAGAAGAGGAGGAGGAGGAGGAGGAGGAGGAGGAGGAGGAGGAGGAATGAGGAGGAAGAGGAAGAGGGAAAAGGAGAGGAACGAGGAGGAGGAGGCATGAGCCAGACAGCACACAGGGTTTCCTGGGAGCTTAAGTACTTTTTGGTCTCTAGCTCAAGGCAACAGGAACACTCTGACAGTTTTTAAGCGGGAGGGTACACTCAGGTTTCCCTTTCTGAAAGAATCACTCTGCAAGGTGACATGTGGATTGGCACTGGGAGGAGGTGTGAGTGTCATGGTGGTAGGTGACCCAGGCTCCATCCAGGAGATGGAAGAAGTGATAGAGATAATGGCATACAGCACACTTGAGGGACAGGAAGGTGCAGCAGCCGGAGCCACAGGTAGCTGGGATATTGGAGGCAAGGCAGGAAGAGGCCCATCAGGGACAAATCCTTGGCTGTCTGCAGCTATAAAGATCGTGACTCTAATTATAGAGGGAAAGACTGGATCAGCTTAGAGTGAAGTGTAAATTCAGTTTTTAGCATGATTTTTTTTTTTTGTTTTTGTTTTTGCATTGCTGAGGATTGAACACTGGACCTAGCACATGACAGGCAATTGCGCTACCACTGACCTACATCTCCAGCCCCCCTGCTTTTTTTTTTTTTTTAAAGAGAGAGGGACAGTGAGAGAGAGAGAGAGAATCAATTTTATTTAGTTTTTCATGTGGCTTTCGTTGCTTGGACACTTTGTTGAGTAAGTGGTGCTGAGGCTCGAACTTGGGTCCTTGCACATGCCAGGCAAGCGCCAAAACCACTCAGCCACCGCTTTAGTCCTGCATTTTTTAAAATTAAAAAATTTATTATAGGCATGTACTACTGGGCCTGGCCAAAATGATTTTTACAAAATTTTGGATTTTGTATTATTTTGAATTACATGCCTGCAATCCTTGCTACTTGGAAGGCCGAGGCAGGAGAATAGCAAGTTTGAAGCCAGCATGGGCGACTGAGCAGAACCATGTCTCATAATAAAAAATAAAAAGTGGGGCTGGAGGGGTGGCCCCCCAGGTATGGCACTTGCCTGGCCTGTATGTGGGAGGTCCTGGGTTCAAACCCCAGCACCACGTACACAATGAAGTGTCGGAGCAACAAAAACCACATAAAAAACTAAATAAAAGTGATTCTTAAAAAAATAAAAATAAAAAGGTCTAGAAAGTTTGGGGATAAGGCTCAGAGATAGAGCCCTTGCCTAGTATATGCCAGACCCTGGGTTCAATCCCCAGCATTAGAAAAAAGAAAAGAGAGAGAGAGAGAAAGAAATAAGTGGGGGATTCCTAGGAATGAAACTCAGTGGTACAGTGTTTTTCTCAGCATAATAGAAAGGGAGAAATTTTGGGCTGAAGGTGTAGCTCAGTGGTATATGTTTAACATGCACAAAGCCCTGGGTTCAATCTCTAGCACCAATAAACAAACAACTGTTTATATTCTACCTAAACAGATGGAATATATTTTATAGCAAGGTATATTAAGTACCTCAGAACTAAGAATTACATAGGGTTCACAAATTCAAGGCCAATCTCAGCAATTTAGACCCTGTCTCAAAACAAAAAAATAAAGACTGGGAATTTTGCTTAGTGACAAAGCACCCGTGGGTTCCAGCACCAGTATTAAATACACACACACACACACACACACACACACACACACACACGGG
>PVKS010010491.1:0-23091 GCA_004027875.1 Aplodontia rufa | reverse complement strand
ACTTTAATTCATGAATGGTGAGCTGTTTGGACAGGTTGATTCAATTAGGAGTATACAAAAACCCGTGTAACTATTGTCATAAAATTCTTCAAAATTATGCAAAAGCTGCGTGATCTGCCTGAGGTTGGACTGAAACACAAACAGAGCTGTTTTTTTCCTACTCTGTGTTATTAAGTTTAATTGCTCCATTTTCTGATTGCTTTTGAAAGAGAAGGAATCAATCACGCTTTCACCAAAGGCGGATGCCATTGCATTATGTATGAGGTTGGCAAGGGAAGAGAGACCTGTGACCTAAAAGGAAATCGGGATCTAAAGCACTTACAAATGTGAGGCTCTGATGGCCTCAGTCTCCTTTGTGCAGAGATATGCTGCCTTTGAACATCAACTTCAGTATGATTCACTTAAAATAAAGTTTCTCAAGATTATTTTGTAAGGATAGGACAGGCCCTGAATATGAACACCACTGGTCCAACGTTAGAAAAATATAAAGACACACTTTTCCCAGGAGTGTTGAAAGGTCCTTTCTACATAAGCTCCTTAAAAATCCTTGGGAATTTCCAGCATCCATTTTTGAGATGACAAAGCAGGATTAGGGGTGTTGATGATGGAAGAAAATTTGCCTGTTTGAATCTCCTGGCCCCCTGGGGACGAGCGCTTGGTCCCATTCACACCAGAGTCCAAGCAACTGACAGAACTGTTCACTTTAAAGCAATTATTTCACATCTGAATGTTAAGTGAGATACTAAGGATAGAAAAAATAAAACCCCTAATTCTCTGCTGATTTCTGAATCTGTCCCTACGTTAATGAGTTTACGTCCTTGTAACCGGGGTCACCACTAGGAAAGACCAAGCGTTCACATTTTAGAGCCCTGTAATAGTGCAGGTTACCCTTCAGCACGGTGGTAGAGCAGTTTCTCTTGTTGAAAGCTTTCCTGTCTGACCTGTCAGCAAGACTGGGCTTCATTAATGTGTAATTTGTTTGTCATCTTTGTAGGCAAGATTCGGCAGGCAGCAGAAACAGCTAGCAGAGGTGGAGTAGCTTAGGTGGTGTGGAATCCCTGGAGGGGAAATTACAGTCTGGTAGAGAAAGTGCCCTTTAATGGCCCTTTCTCTAGAGAAATCATCTTTTGGCCTGACAGAGACATTGACTCTCCAATTATAGTGCTGTTGAACCTAAATACATTAGCAAACAACCTACAAGCCATGTTTCCATGAAAACAGGCATTTTTCTCCAAAGTGTCTGATTCCAAACCCCATCTTCCTCTTTTTTTGTACTGGGGTTTGAACCTAGGGGTACTTTACTCCTGAGCTACATCTCCACTCCTACTTTTTATTTTGAGACAGGGTCTTGCTGAGTTGCTGAGGTTGGCTTTGAACTTGTGACCCTCCTGCCTCAGCCTCCTGAGTCACTGGGGTCACAGGTGTGCACCTGGCCCAATTTCTCTTTTACTAAGAATTATTATTATGATGATTTTTTGTTTTAAGAAAGAGGGGACAGTGAGAGAGAGAGAGACAGAGAAAATCAATTTTTATTTAGTTTTTCACATGACTTTCGTTGCTCCCAGACTTCATTGTGTACGTGGTGCTGGGGTTTGAACTCGCGTACTTGCGCATGCTAGGCAAGCACCACAACCACTGAGCCACCACTCCAGCCCCACTAAGAATTATTTTAAAGTGGGTGCAGTGGTACACACCTATAATCCCAGCTACTCTGGAAGCTGATACAGGAGGATTGCAAATTTGAGGCCAGCCTTGGCAATTTAGAGTCTCAAAATAAAAACTAAAAGGGCTGAGGGTGTAACTCAGAGGTAGAGTGCTTGCCTACTGTGCGTGAGGCCCTGGATTGATTCCCAGTCCTGGAAAAAAAAATTTCCTTAGTTTATCAAATTGTTGAAGTTGGAGGTGGTCGGAGCTGGACTTCCTGAGCACTCCTTTCTTTCACAGCTCTTGGTAGATGGGAGGAGAGAAAGGGGACTAATACTTCTTTGGCAGCAGCCTCTGTGGGACCGGGGACAGTAATAGGCAATTCCCCCAACTTCCTTTTTATATAGAGAGGAAACTCTAAGAGACCTTGGGGTGTCTGAGGAGGGTGAAGAGTGAGCGGTAGTGCAGCTGGTGCATGCGTATCCCCAGTGCCTGGCTGAAGACCTGGTCCTTGGTTGGAGGGGAGAAATGCAGGGATCATTGTCGTGTGACCAGAGTAAGAGTGGACAGAAAATGAAGAGGTTGTGTGTGGACACTGTCCTTGCTCTGGCAGTACAAGTAGCATGGCTTTCTTTGCTGGAACTGTCATATATAACTTCCACAGCACGGGGCACAGTGTTGGAAACGTGGTGCTCCAAGGAGGTTGTTCTGTAATTAACTCTCATTAGCATCTTTTTAAATGTATCTTTGTGTGTGTTGGTATGGGGCATGGGGATTGAATGGAGGACCATGCACATTCCAGGGAAGTGTTCTTGCCCTGAGTTATACCCCAATCCTAGACACTATCTTATTATATTATTCTATCACTAATTAAAAATTTTGTCCTTTTTTTTTTTTTTTTGAAGAGAGAGGGACAGTGAGAGAGAGAAACAACTTTAGTTTTTCACATGGCCTTAATTGCTCCAACACTTAGTTGTGTTGGTGCTGGGGTTTGAACCCGGGTCCTCAGGCTTGCCAGGCAAGCGCCGAAACCGCTGAGCCACCGCTCCAGCCCCCCCCAAAAAATTGTCTTAAACCAACACCAATTTCTTAGCAAATGGTGTGCTCCCCTTTGTTTGGGGGTTGCTGGGGATTGAACTCAGGGCCTTGCGTATGCTGAGTATATTCTACCATTGAGCAGCACCCCCACCACCCACAGCCTAGAGTTATTCTCTCTCTCTCTCTTTGCTGGTCTTGGGGATTGGAACTAGGGGTGCTTTACCACTGAGTAACATACTCAGCACCCCCCCATTTTTTTCAGGGCTGAGGACCGAACTCGGGGCCTTGCACATGCTAGGCAAGCGCTCTGCCACTGAGCTAAATTCCCAACCCACCCCCCCTTTTTTTAAGAGAGAGGGACAGTGAGAGAGAGAGACAGAATCAACTTTATTTAGTTTTTCATGTGACTTTCTTTGCTCTGACACCTCCTTGTGGATGTGGTGCTGGGATTTGAACCTGCATACAATTGCTGAGCCACCGCTCCAGTCCATCCCCAGCCCTTTTTATTTTGAAACAAGGTCTTGCTAACTTTCGGAGACAGGTCTCAAGATCCTCTTGCCCTAGCCTCCCCAGCTGCTGAGATTACCATGTGCCATCATGCCTGACTTAACTAGGTCTTGTCATCAAGATATCACAAGGCCAAAGTCCAAAGTCCAGGTGTCTGCCAGGCTGGGCTCCTTTTTACAGATTAGAGGAAGAGTCTTATTCAAGCTCATTGGGGTTGTTGTCCCCATCTCCGTGCTGACTGTCTGCCAGGGACTGCTCTGTGCTCCCGAGGCCACCTGCCTTCCTTTCCGCCTTTCCTCATCTTCAGCCATCTATGGTGTAGCTCCCAGTCCTTCAACTCATAGGATTTTTCTGGATTTTCCTGCCACTAGTCAGACAACTCTATTTTATTATTTTATTATTTTATTTTTGAAGGGATCATTATGGAAATTAGGCCCCTCTGGAAACATTGCTTTCCCACATAATGCAACCTAATCACAGGACTGACAGCTCATTGTATTTATTCACTGATTCTAACCGCATGCAAAGGGTAAGGGATTATACAACAGAGAGGTTCACTGGAGGCTCTTTTCCTAAAATTCTGCCTATCCCAAATTTCAAAGTCTCAACGAATGACAAAAGTGATCTTCGAGGCACACCTTGAGGGTACCAGTTCAGTCTTTACTTTTGACCTTCCTGTGAGGACTGCAAAACTAAGATTGGTGATTTTTTTTTTTTTAAGAGAAACAGAAAGAGGTGGAGTGTGGTGGCTCACCATTTGGAGCACGAGGACCTGATGGCATGCACGAGAACCTGGGTTCGAACCCAACACCACATACACAACTAAGTGCCAGAGAAACAAAGGACAGATGAAAAAAATAATTAAAATGGATTCTTTCTCTCTCTCTCTCTCTTAAAAACATGAGTTTTTTTTCACAACATTTAGTTGCATTATGTGGTCCTAGTGTATGCCCCTGGGCTCTACTGTTCAGCCACCTCTCCAGCCCCAAGATCAACGATCTTTTTTTCTTTTTTTTCAATTTTTGTTAAGGAGTTGAGTTATTGTACAATCATAAATGCATACAAAGTAACAATATGATATCCATTTGTTCCTATCCATTTGTTCCTAAACCAGAATTACCCCCACATCACCCACACTGCAGTCTCTTGATTCTTCTATATTTTGCCCCTCCAAGCGATATGTTTAGATTGTGAATTTTCCAGAATTAAATGACTGCATAAGTATTATTTGGATTCTCAGGGGGGTAAAGAGTAAACACATTGACGATTGTCTCCCTAGATCCCTCCCAATCCTCCCTCCCTCTCCCCTCCTACCTGCCTCTCCTCTCCCCTTCCCCTCAAGATTGAAGATCGTGATGGCTCCAAGAAGTTGTGTAGGTTTCACACTCCCACTTGAATGTCTTAATTCAGGCCAGAATCAGACTTTAGCACAGATTCACGCTTGCCCTACACACTTTTCAGTAAAGTCGGACTTCCTGAAAGTTAATGCGTTTTTAATTGTTGTTGGTACTGGGGATTGAACCTAGGGGACGCTTTGCCACTGGGTTACATCCACACCCTTTGTTATATTCTCTTCTGACACAGGGTCTCTCTAAATTGCGCAGGCTGACCTCAAACAGAATCTTCCTGCCTCAGCCTTCCAAATACTAGGATTGCATTCGTGCACCACCATGTCCGGCAAGTTCATGCATTTCCTATTATTCTTTCCCTACCTATGAGATTCCAGATCTCTGGGGTCTTAGGAAATGGAGATCATAAAATTTTATTAAAAACAACAAACATTTATTACACACTTCTTCATTCAGCAAAGATTTACTATGTGCGAAGCCCTGTGCTAAGAGGTGGAAGTAGTCCTATATACAGTTGCCGACCTCACACCTTTACCAAATGCTATGATGGGGGAACTCTAAAGCTGTGAGGATCCAAGAGGGGTGTTTTGTCCCAAGATGGAAAAGGCAGTCAAGAAAGTCTGTCTAGAAATAGCGAGGTCTGAGCTGAGTTCAGGGTAAGTTGAAATTGCTGGGACAAAAGGAAAGGGCGAGTGCATGCTTGCCTGCTGGGTGTGTCCCAAGCAGAGGAAAACAGCATGACTTTTTGGCCACTTTAGTTGATTTGTTTAGAATCAGTTTCATCTGTCGTTTCATGTGGCTTTTGTTGCTGTGGCGCTTTGCTGTGTGCGTGGTGCTGGAGTTTGAACCTCCCTGGCCCCACTTCGGTTGTTTTCGTTGTTGCCTGTTTTTCTGTGGTGCTGGGGATGAGACCTTGCACATACTAGGCAGGTGCTCTACCATGGAGCTATATCCTTAGCCCTTTCTGATCTCTTTGGGTTTCCATGCATTTCCATGCTCCCATGAAACATGATCAAGCAGTAAGGTGTTGTTTTTTGTTTTTTGTTTAAGAGAGAGGGAGAGAGAAAATCAATTTTATTTATTTTTTTCTTCTGGCCTTTATTTTTCTGACACTTATTTGTGTATATGGTGCTGGAGTTTGAACCTGGGTCTTTGAGCATGCCAGGCAAGTGCTCTGACCGCTAAGCCACCACTCCAGCCACAAGTGGTAAAATTTGAGATGACAGGGAAGTCAGAGGACTGTTTTCCTTAAGTGCACACTTGATTCAGTAGCATTAAGTATATTCACAACTATGTAATGTGCAATGTCACTAGTTATAAACATTTTCATCATCCCAGATGAAACCCCAAGCCCATGAAGGAGTCACTTATCTTCCCTTCTCTCCAGCCCTGTACTAATGCATGTTCAGTTTTCATTGATATTATAGATACTTCATACCAATAGAATAACACCACATGTGACCATTTGTATCAGGCCCCTTTTGATTATTATTAAGAGAGTGAGCTGCTGATCACGGTGGTGCACGCCTGTCATTCTAGTCACTAGGTAGGCTGAGACAGGAGGATCACAAGTTCAAAGCCAGCCTCAGCAACTTAGTGAGATCACGTCTCAAAATAAAAGTATAAAAAGGGCTGGTGATGTGGCTCAGTGGTTAAGCGCCCCTGGGGTCAATTCCTGGTACCAAAAAAAAAAAAAAAAAAAAAGAGAGAGAGCCTAACAAACTGGACATCAACGGTGTGTCTATCAGATGTCTACACTAATTTTTTTATTTATTTTTTTTAAGAGAGAGGGACAGTGAGAGAGAGAGAAAGAGAGAATCAATTTTATTCAATTTTTCACATGGCCTTTGTTGCTCTGACACTTAGTTGTGTACGTGGGTGCTGGGGTTTGAACCTGCGTACTCGCACATGCAAGGCAAGTGCCGTAACCGCTGACCCACCGCTCCAGCCCTACTTTTTTTTTTTTAAAGAGAAAGAGGGACAGTGAGAGAGAGAGAGAAAGAGAATCAATTTATCTAGTTTTTAATGTGGTTTTTGTTGCTCTGATACTTCATTGTGTATGTGGTGCTGGGGTTCAAACCAGTGTCCTTGCCTATGCCAGGAAAAGTGCTATAACCATTGAAGCACAGGTCCATTCCATCTATACTAGTTTTTGTTGTTGTTATTGTTTTTTGGTACTTGGGTCTGAATCCAGGGGTGTTTTACCACTGAGCCACATCTCTAGCCCTTTTTTATTTTGAGGTAGGGTCTTGCTAGTTGCTAAATTGCACAGGCTGGTCTCAAACATGTCATCTTCCTGCCTCAGCCTCCTGGGTTGCTCGGATTACAGGACTGTGCCAATGCATCCAGGTAGTCTATGCTAATTTTGTGGACTTTGTGTCTTAAGTATAAATATTACTGAAACATAGCCCGTTTCTCCCATCCTTTTTTAGTTTTCTCCATCTCTTCCTCAGTCCAAGCTATCATCTCTCAGGTAGACTGCTATAATGATCACCCCAATAGTCCTTCCACATTAAAAAGTATTACTATGGGCTGGAATAGTGGCTCAGCATTTACAGTGATTGCCTGTCATGTTCGAGGTCCTGGGTTCGAACCTCAACACCACACACACAACAAAGTGTTGGAGAAACGAAAACCACAAGAAAAACTAAATAAAACTGATTTTCTCTCTCTCTCACTGTCCCTCTCTCTTTAAAAGAAAACATTACTACTATTATTGTTATTAATTATTATTAATACTAATTATTTTCAGTAGTGGGGATTGAACCCAGGGATGCTTTACCTCTGAGATACTTCCTATCCCTTTTTATTTTTTATTTTGAGACAGTTGCTCAGGCTGGCCTCAAATTTGCAATTCTACTGCCTCAGTCTCCAGTTTCTGGATTATGGTGTCTGCTACCATGCGTAGCAAATATATTTTATCTTATGAAAATTACATTCGCGAATTATTACAATAATTTATGAATAAAAATCTCAGAATGGTAGGGCTCAGGAATTTACATTAAATGATTATCTAATGAGTCTTTCAGTCAGCTAGGTGTATGAAATACAGATAGATAGGTATATTAAAAATAATTTTTTCTGCATTACTGGGGACTGAACCCAGGACTTGTACATGTTATGGAAGTACTCTATCACTGAGCTACAACCCCAATTCTTTTTGTTTTGAGATAGGATCTTATTAAGTTGCTAAGGCTGGCCTTGAACTTGTGATCCTCCTACCTTAGCCTCCATACATGTATACACTAGCTAGTCAGGTACATTTTTTTTTTGATGCCATATTTGAGCCCAGAAGAACTTAATCACTAGGCCACATTCCCAGCCCTTTTTATTTTTATTTTAAGTCAGGATCTCACTAAGTTGCTCAGGTCTTCACTAAGTTGAACTTGCGAGCCTCCTGTCTCAGCCTCCTAAGCTGCTGGATTGCAGGATTGCAGGTGTATTTCACAACTTCTGGATAGTCAGGTATTTTTTTTTTTTTTTTGGAGGAGGGGGCACCAGGCATTGAACCCAGGGTTGCTTAACCACTGAGCCACATCCCTAGCCTTTTTAATATTTTATTTTGAGACAGGGTCTCACAAAGTTACTTAAGGCCTCGCTAAATTGCTGAGATTGGTCTTGAACTGGTGGTCCTCCTGCATCAGCCTTCTGAGTCACTGGGATTACAAGCATGTGCCACCATGCCTTGCTAGTCAGGTACATTTTAAAAATCTGACTTTTTGGGCTCAGCAGTTGCAGTGCTTGCCTGGCATATTCGAGTACGTGAGTTCAAACCCCAGCACCACGTACACAGCAAAGTCTCAGAGTAATGAAGGCCACACAAAAAATTAAATTGTTTCTCTCCCTCTCTCTTTAAAAATTTTTTTGACTTTTTTTTTTTGAAAAGAGAGAGGAACAGTGAGAGAGAGAGAGAATTTTATTTAGTTTTTCATGTGTCTTTTGTTCCTCTGATAATTAGTTGTGTATGTGGTGTTGGGGTTGGAACCCACATTCTTGCGTATGCCAGGCAAGTGCTGTATCTGCCGAGCCACCGCTCCAGCCCCTTAAAATTTGATTTTAAACAGTATAGTCCTTGGGTTTCACCAGACATTTTATGATGGTACTTGATGAACTCTATCCTTGGAGTCAGGAATTTCATGGTTCTCCTGGCCTCAACTTGATCCATCTTCTGGATCTTGCTCCTTCTGCCCCAATCCTCATGGTTAGGTACTTAGGTGGTTCCAGATTTCTATTTTCTTTATTTCCTTTTACTTTTGTGTATCTTTAACTGATGTAAAAAGGATGTTAAGAGTCATAGCTGATATAGTCTGTTCACAAAGAGTATGTGTTGTTTCTGCTTTCAGCTGCAGGAATACTGAGAACTGATTGTTGTCACTTTAAAGTTATCACAGCCCTCCTATGAGTTTTTTTTTTTTTTTTTTTAAGAGAGAAGTACAGAGTGAGAGAGAGAGAGTCAATTTTTATTTAGTTTTTCGTTGCTCAGACACTAAGTTGTGTACGTGGGTGCTGGGGCTTGAACCTGAGTACTTGTGCATGCCAGGCAAGCGCCGTAACCGCCGAGCCACTGCTCCAGCCCCTCTTATGAGTTTTCTAGAACATTTTGGTCCAGACAGTATTAAGGATTAAATTCTACCAATCTGCTCAGACCAGGACAATATATTTCTTATTTTGTGGGCTAGTTTTGATTTTAAAATTCAACTCTGGGGGCTGGAGATGTAGCTCATTGGTGGAGCACTTACCTGGCATGTGCAAGGACCTGGGTTTGAAACCCAGCACCATATACACTACTAAGTGGAGGAAAAAAAAGATGAAAAAAATAGATAAAACTGACTTTCTCTCTTAAAAAAGAATCCCTTTCTTCCTAAAGAAAAATAAAATGCAACTCTATACTTTGTCTGTTGTAACATTCTAAATGACTTATGAGCCTTTCCGTTAACCAAATAAACAAATCACCTGAAACTCAAGAAATCCTACGTTTTACATTGCTGTTCCTGAGATTTTCTTGGAGAGGATACATTCACAGCATCAAATTCTACCAGAACATTTTATAAATAACCTTTTCCCCCTTCTTTTTGGTAGTAGAGATAGAACCCAGGGTCTCATGCATACCAACCACACACACTATATCCTTAGTCAAGGAATAACTTTTTTTTTCTTTTGGTGGCATTAAGAGATTGAATTTAGAGTCTTGAACATATGAGGCGAATGTTCTACCACTGAGGTACACCTCTAGCCCTGTTTTTGGAGGACATTAGGGACCAGACTCATGGCCTCATACATGTTAGGCAAGTATTCTACCACTGAGCTACTTCCCTGACACCTCCAGCCCTTTTGTTTTGAGGTTAAGTTGCTCAAATGGGGCATGAATTTGAGATCCTCCTGCCTCAGCCTCCCTAATAGCTGGGATTATGTGCATGCATTTCCACACATGGCTCACAAATAACTCTTTATTTAGCATCCAGACTCATGACTTTTCTTTTGGGCATGCTAAATAGTCTTCCTTTAGAACCAAGTTCTTCGTGATTTTGAGCTGAACTTATTCCTGAAATAAGAGTACCAGCTGGTTTCACAAACTGAGCTTTGGTCAGACTAAGGGGCATGTGCAGATTTGTCCTATTAGAAATACAAGTGAAAAGTAACACTGCAAATAGGTATATTTTCCAAAATGGCTTATTTATGGGTTTCTCTTTGTAGTTAACTCTGAATCAATACAGAAAGTTTATGGCAAATTTAGAGGTCACTAGGGGCAGGAGGCCTCAGCAGGTTGATTTTAACTGACTAGTCTCTCTCTTCTCAGGTCCAATGGAAAATGAAAAATGGAAATTTACTTTGTTCTTTATTCTATTTTTTCCTTCACTCCTTTCTTGTATTTTGAAACGAGATCTCACTAAGTCGCAGAGAATGGTCTCAAACTTGGAATCCTCCTGCCTTAGTTTCCCACATTTCTGGGATTACAGGAGTGCACCAATGTGTCCGGCTGCCTTCCTGTTTTCCCTGTTCTCTCTCCACTCAATACGACACAGAGCTTATTATCACCAAAATGACAAACCCACCAAGCAAATCTCCAGCAGATTCTCCAGTGGACTTGGCCTAGGTGTCCTCTAATTAAAGTTACTGCTAACACTATCTACCTGGAAACAGAATCTGCTCCCACTTCAGATGCTAATTGCAAATTCTGGTCATTCGTACTTCTGACTAATTGGCTGAAATTAGATTTCTCACCACTCTCTTCTTGTATTTGATTAATTTGTAATAATCTAATTAATTTGTAAACCAACACATTTGTTGGTTTATTGTAAAGGATATTATAAAGGACAGAGATTTCACACTCTAGGGACCTCCATAAGCTCAGGTATCTGGAAACTCATCCAAACCCTGTTTATTTTGCTTTTCTTTTTTCAGTACCAGGAATTGAACCTAGGACCATGCACATGTGAGGCAAGAACTCCCCCACACACCCTCTTCCACTTTTCTTTTTGTATCAGGTGTTGAACCCAAGGGTGCTTAGTCACTGAGCCACACAACTAAGTTGCTGAGCCTGACTTTTAACTCAAGATCCTCCTATCTCAGCCTCCTGAGTTGCTGGGATGACAGGCATGCACCACTGTGCCCTGCATTCCAGCCCTTTTTAAAATTTAATTTTAAGACAGGGTCTTAGTTGCCCAGGTTGGTCTTGAACTTGGTATTGTCTGGCCTCAGTTTCCTGAGTAACTGGGTCCACAGGCCTGTGCTACCACCACAGGCTTTCAGCCTGGGCATGCTAAGGATTTTAGCAGCTGTATGTCAGGAAGCTCACAAGCATGACAGAGGCATAAATGGAAGGAGCTGATGATGCCTCTTCGGCTTCCTGCTCTGCACAGGTGGCAACATCTTCAATGTGGTCATCCTTGCTGATAGCAGAGCAATTTACACTCCTAATACCACGTAAGTGTATTCCTTTTCCTATACCCTGCTAACTCTGGACATTGTTACTCTTCTTAATCTTTTTTTTTTTTTTTTTTAAAGAAAGAGGAATATAAAAACAAAAAAAGAAAGAGAGGGACAGTGAGTGGGAGAGAAAGAGAGAAGCAATTTTTATTTAGTTTTTCATGTGACTTTTATTCTTCGGACACTTCGTTGTGTAGGTGGTGCTGGGGTTTGAATTTGCGTACTCACGTATGCCAGGTAAGTGCCATAATCGCCGAGCCACCGTTCCAGCCTCTCTTCTTAATCTTTTTTCCAATCTGAGGGTAAAATAGGTTATCTCATTATTTCAATTTGCATATCCTTGATCACCACAGATATTGAGTATCTGTTCATATGTTTATTAAATGTTTATACTGCTGCTTCCATAAATTTAAAGTTGAGAATTTTATTAGAAGCAGTTGCTTCAAGTAAAGGGTCTTTTTTTTTTTTTTTAAAAGGGAGGGACAGTGAGAGAAAAAGAGAGAGAGAGAATATCAATTTTATTTAATTTTGCATGTGGCCTTCCTTGCTCCAACACTTCATTGTGTACGTGGTGCTGGGGTTTGAACCCAGGCCCTCGTGCATGCCAGGCAAGCCAAGTAAAGGGTCTTACTACAAGCAGTTGCTTCCCTCATCTTCTTATGGACAGTTTTAGGGGATGTGGCTAGAAGTTGACTGGTTTGAAATATCAGCAATTGTATTATGTCCCTGACACTTTCTAGTAGGACATTAGAGGCAATAGCCCTGTCTCAGGCCTGCTTGTTGGCCAGTTTCCAGTTGCCTCACAAGCCCCAAAATATTTCAAAAAGATCAAGGTGAGGTATGTTACATTAAAAAGAAAAGCTTGGGATAACCTTCAGCATCTGCTACTTAACACATATACTGAACAAGTATGTAGACAGCAATAATTGCTACTTTAAACATAATGAGTCATTCTTTCATATGTTGGGTGTTAGAACCAGGTAGTTTAATAGGCAGAGAATATGATTTCTTATAGGCCAACACATATAGATCACATTTCAAATAATATAGTAATTTGGATTGATTGCAGATTTGTTTTCATGGTTGTTTTCGGTTTTTTTTTTTGGTACCAGGGATTGGACCCAGGGACACTTAACCACTGAACCACATCCCCAGCCATTTTCATTTTTTATTTTTTTAGATTTATGTTATATTTTTAAAGAGAGAGAGGGTCAGTGAGAGAGAGAGAGAGAGAGAGAGAGAGAATAAATTTTATTTGGTTTTTAATATGGCTTTTGTTACTCCAACACTTCACTGTGTATGTGGTGCTGGGGTCGAACGCATGTCCTTGTGCATGGCAGGCAAGCGCCATAAACGTTGAGCCACTGCTCCAGCCCCTCATTTTTAATTTTGAGACAGGATCTCGCTGAATTACTTGGGGCCTTGCTAAGTTGCTGAGGATGGCTTTGAACTCTTGATCCTCCTGCCTCAGGCTCCCGAGCTGCTGGGATTACAGGCCTGCATCACTGTTCCTGGCTTTCCTTCTTTTCTTTTTTTTTTTTTTTTAAAGAGAGGGACAGGGCTGGAGTGGTGGCTCGGTGATTACAGTGCTTGCCCAGCACCCACAGGTGCATGGGTTTGAACCCCAGCAGCATGTACTCAACGAAGTCTCAGAGCAACAAAAGCGATGTGAAAAACTAAATAAAATTGTTTCTCGCTCTCTTTCTCTAGAAAAATAATCAGAAGAGAGAAATAACGATAATATAATTTAAAAAAGAGAGTGGGACAGTGTGAAAGAGAGAGACAGAGAGAATCAATTTTTTTTAGTTTTTCACATGTCTTTCATTGCTCTGACACTTAGCTGTGTACGCTAGTGCTGGGTTTGAAACTGTGTACTTGCGCATGCTGGGTAAGCACTGCAACCACCTAGTCACTGCTCCAGTCCCCAAAAAGTTGTATTTAATAAAACCAAAGACAACACATAGACATATACCCTCAAACATAAAACAAAACCCCCACAAACAAGTCAAAGAATACCAGAAAGTCTCCCACTAAACTATCAGAAGACCTGGAAACATAATTATATCATGATTAAGGTGAAATGATATAAAAAAAAAGACTAAGGGGAAATAATAATCTAAGAAGACTTTTGTGTGGCATCTTTAGATAAAGGTAATCTATATCAGGGGCTGGAGCGGTGGCTTGGTGGTTACGGCGCTTGCCTGGCATGCCTAAGGACATAGGTTCGAACCCTGTGCACCACGTGCACAACGAAGTGTTAGAGCAATGTAAGCCACATGAAGAACTAAATAAAAATTGATTCTCTTTCTCCCTCTCTTAAAAAAATGGGTAATATATGTACCATTAATAATAAGAGAACTAAACAGTCTCCTTTTATTCTGTTTTCAATAACTCCTAAATACAGACTATATCTATTTAAATTTCATCTTGCATTTTTCTCTTTCTGGAGTGGATAAATTTTTATACATCTGCATTTTGCATCAAATCTAAATCCTCTTTAGAATAGCATGGAGTAGGGAGGGAGAATGACCAGTGCCAATGTGGTTTGAGCCACTCTATGTAGGAATTCAGAAGCATCAAATTTCCTTATACTCTAGGAACAATATATAACATGCATAAAAGGTTACAAAGGAAAGAAAATGTAATTGATTCTGAAGAGCGTGAACATCTGCAAAGAATGTATTATAAAAGATCTCTCAGAGTCCTATTTACCAAGAAACAGTTTCTAGTTACCCATGTCAGAGAAATAGCCCTTTCTCTGTTCTACAAACCCCTCTTAAAGTGCCCCCTAAGCAGAGTAGGCCTGTAGACAGATGGAAATATTGTAGAAGAATTCATAAAAGTAAATTTTCCCATTAATGATGAGCTGATGGATTGAAGAGAAGTAAGAAAAAAATCACATGTTACTCCAAATTCTGTCATTAACTATATAACATGATTATGGCCAGCAAGGCAATTTATCTTTTTGGGCATAAAGTTCCTCAATTTTGACATGGGAAGGTTGGACAGATAGGGTCCTTTTATGATACTGTTTAGGATTATAAGATTAAAAGGCTACTTTTTCCTTGAGAAGTCTCTTAAATCTCAGACTCCCCCCACCCCCTTTCTCTTTCTGCTGTTGGGGACTGAACCGAGAGCCTTGTGCAGGACAAACACACACTCTACTACGGAGCCATATCCTCAACTCTCAAGAAAAACAAAACAAAACAAATAAAAAAAAACAACAAACTCTAACACAAGTGACTTAAGAACATCAACATTTATTTAACATGATAAAAAAGAAATGAGATATGAACATTTGCATTTAAACCATAGTAAGTAGCCTTTAATACATTACATGTGCTCATTGTATAATATATACACAATGAACATAATTACATTTGTACACAAACTAAGTACTGCATTTGGAAACCTGCTTATTGCTGTACACATCTAGTCCAATGAAGTATAAGTCCAGTACTTCAAAATACCTACACTTTTTTTTTTTAAGGTAAGCAATAACATTTGTGTTTGAGCTGACAAGAGTGTGGCAGTAACTGCTGACATTGCAATCTGACTGAGAAAGAATCATAGCAGAAAACAGGACATACTTCACTTAGCAATACTAAAATGGGATATTTTAAATATATATATATATGTATATACATATATATATATAATTTTTACAAATCAAGTGTGAAACAAAGCACTCCAGTAGCTAAAATTGGAAGAGAAAGAAAAAAATAAAGGAAAGCAAGTCTCACTGGAAATAATAACTAACTTTATGTACTGAAAAGCAAAAAGAAATATAAATTCACTTAGACTTAAGAAACATCAAAATCTGGAAATTAGCAACTAAGTAAAGCTCTGGCTATAGACTGCACATTTAAAAGCACCTTTAATTATGTGCTCTGAAATCATAGCAGCAAGCTGGTGTCAGAATGATAACCTTGAGATTACGGAGTGTACATATGGGCCATTAAAGCTGTTTTGGAATAAACATTTTCCAGAAGTGATAAAATGATGCTCTGAGGTCAAAAGCATCAGAACTATGAATTTCATAGATTTAAAATATACTGTACAATGTCTTCTTACATTGCCAAAGGTCCATGTCTTTAGCTTTGAATGGTTTCAACAGAAGTCAGTATAGCTGAAAAATAAGAGGAGAAATTACTTTGACACCTGTAAAACTGATGAATAACCATGTCCCAAAGTAACTCACAAGGATATAACAAAAGAATTGACAAGCGTGGCCATCAAAATTCTAAGACATAATACAATTAAAGGCCATTTTTCTTTCTTTTTCCCACAAGTCTAATTTACAAAGTGAAGAAACATAATGCAACTAAATCAATTCAGAATGAAAAACTGTACCCACATTTGTTGCTGAAGCCAACGATCAACAAAATAGACAAAGGTTTGTATAACTGCCCTAAAATATGTAATACTATATTGGGACATCTAAATAGCAGTGTCATTTGTACAGCTTTCTAAGTCCTGCCAAAACTACTAGTTCAGAAAGATGACTTATGCACAATGGGAAGACATAAAGTAATGAGAGGTGTTATGCCTCTAGTTGCTTATGGTAGCTGCATAATAAGAAACTAGAAAATATCTGGCATTAACTGTGCCTCATCATAAATGGCATTGACTCTTGGAATAAGAATCAAACAAGGGGCTGGAGCGGTGGCTTGGAGATTATGGCACTTGCCTGGCATGCGCAAGAACATGGGTTTAAACCCCAGGAATCCAAGTACACAACTAAGTGTCAGAGCAATGAAAGCCATGTGAAAAACTCAATAAAAATTGATTCTCTCTTTCACTGTCCTTCTCTCTTTAAACAAAAACAACAACAACAACAAAAAAGAATCAAACAAAATAAAATATAATAACAACTTTAGGAACTTGGAAATATATTGGAGTTTTAACTCTGAACACCCTTTTTTTTAAGAACTGACTGTGTATAATGAAGAGTAACCTATTTATTGAATCGAAAAGTAATGTCAATGGCTCTTAACGTACATTTCTTCACTAAAACAGATGCCACTTACTAACTCTTTGCTTTGGAGAAATTAAGTGAGCATCATAGTGTATTTTCCCCTCTGTCTGGTTTTATTCTGCTACCAGTCACTTTAGGCTGTGATTCTAGTAAGCATTTCAAACCTGCACAGATAGCAACTGCAACCGAGAAAGCCTCATTCTAGGTCCAGGTAAGTATAACCTCAAATAAAATTTATAAATACAATAAAACACATAAATCATTTCAGTTGAAAAAAGAGGCAAAGATGAAGGATGCTTTAATTAAAGTTAAAAATGGAAGTAGATTCCAGAAAATAAGTACTGGATAGACTTAGGAAAGTAAGTAACTGTACTCATTCATTCTGAGAATCTAAAATTCAAAGATGATGTTGGTAATAATGCTTAAAAAGTCTGGGTTTTTTTTTGCTGCTTATATCTGGTTGACAGAAATTGGTGGTAATGCTAAAGCAACCAAAGTTATTAGACATGGCAGACACTATGAGAAAAAAAGGCAGACAAGGTCTAACATTCTCTCTGTACCATACAGTTTTTCTGAAGAGTAAGAAGAAAGTATCTATCCAGATGTACAAAATCATAGGTAAAAACAAGCAATTGACTATAAAAATAAATACAAACATTTTAGGAACATTGTCTAAAAAAGGCTTCCACCTTCTCCCTGCCCCCATCTGTGGCTTTTTAAGTTGCTACCCTGACTTATTTAGAAATAATTTCTAATAGATCTTAAAAGAACAAATCCAAATTAGTGGACATGCTACATTAACTAAAAAACATTACACGATCAACATGCAATGCCTTAACAGCATTTTCAGATGTGACTGTGGAAAGGAATGTTTCGTAGGAGCACAGCTGCATGATACTGTGAGGCTTATTTTGGCACAGACCATCCCCTACAAATTTTGCTGCTTTTACAGATAATGAAATAAGAGACAGAGAAAATGCTGTCACATAGTAAATCACTGGAAGGGCCAAGGTTGGAAATCTGAATTACTGCCCAAGCATGGTTCAAATACATGGCCTACTTGTTCTTCTAACAATTCTATACAGTCCAGAATTAATACTAATTTTGATTCACTATTCCAACAAATGAACAAAATTCAAGTAAAAAAACACCTAACAGTAAATTACTAATGTGAAGGGAAATGACGTACTTCTGAGACTACACACACATGAAATGTGATCCTTCTGTGAGCTGCGGCTGAGTGGATGGAGCTGGCGATGCAGAGGACTCAGGAGACAGGGACAGACTTTTCACTAAAACACACCAAGAAAATGTGAGAAGATAAGTATCTTTAACACACATTTACAACATAAGAAAATCCTGGTGCTGTGTGTGATTCCACAACAACCAAAACACATTGTGAAAAACACTAACTGTATTTGGATTCTGTTGTGATTTTCTAATTAGGGAACTGAATATAAAATGTCTCCTGCAGCCTAGTTTAAAATTCTTTATTTTTCCTTTGAGGTTAGTTTCCAGGTGTCTGTCCATGGGTTCTGTTGGGTCTTTTCTAGTTCATGAAGCTAAATACTACAAAAACTTAAATGTTCCAGGTTTAATTCTACCACATTACTTTGAAGCAGACCTGCCAAACTACAACCAAGTGGCCAGTGACAATTAAAAAACTTAGAACTATTATGCACACTGCCTCCTAAGTGATAAATAATAAGGAAAAGACAGTGCTTAGTATTTGTTACAAGGGAACAGGGCTGATGACATACATACGCATGTTCTATGTATATAACAGAGAAAAAGCTTTTGCCCAACCTTTCCCTAAGAAGAACAGTCCAGGAAAACTGAATTTCACTGTTCCTAACTTTCTGCAAACGGGTTGGGGAGGGGAGAATTATTAGGAAAAATTTTTTTTTAATGATGTACAGATAGAAAGCTGAAAACATGCATTGGTGGTATGATCCTACCCCACGTTCCCTTTCTCCAAAATTCATAAAGAAGGAAAAAGGAGAAAAAAAATATTTGTGAAGAGTCTAAAAAAGGGCTGGAGCAGTGGCTTAGCGCTAGAGCGCTTGCCTGGCATGAGCAAAGACCATGGTTCAAATCCCAGCACCATATATACAAGTAAGTGTGGGAAAAACAAAAACTAGATGAAAAAATAAATAAAAATGACTCACTCTTTCTCTGTGTCTCTTGGAAAAAAAAAGTCTAAAAAGCATAATGTTGAAGGGTAGGATGTAGCATATTGACATAGTGTTTGGCTATCATGCTCAACATGCTTGTTTGATTCCTAGCACTGCCCCACCCCGACAGAGACAGAGCCAGGAGGGTAGGGAGAACACATAGAACAATTTATTTTTTAACGTAACATGGATGATGATTTTCTACTATCAAGAAAAATCCAGATGTTGATTATAGTTGGGGCTAAACACATCCATTCTACTATTTTAAATATAAAATCTCTCTTATCTCCCAAAGTATCAAGTTTGTGAATACCCTGAGAAACCAGACCTGAGAACAGATAAATTTCCAAGTATTTAAAGATCTTCTCATTAGAAAAAGCTCATTGTATGTGTTATGAATAAAAACCAAAACCAAAACCAGATCAAAAAGCTGATCCCTAAGCCAGAGCAGATTCAGTAGCAGGGGTTTCCCTTTCCTTTTGGTCCCATTACACCCTTCCTGCATGTTCATGTGGGAAGCAAAAGGTTCATTAACGTGTACTCAAGGTTTATAAGTGACTTCTTTGTTCAAATTTCCACATGGAAAACAAATTTAGAAGTTGAGCAAAATAAGTTTACAAGTTCACACCACTTTGAATCAGACCTGTCATACAATAACCAAGTGGCCAGTGACAATTTAAAAAAACAGAACTCTTGTGATCACTGCCTTCTAAGCGATAAAGAAAAGAAAATCATGAAACATGTGATATCTACCTGCCACTGTTTGATTTTCTCTAGAAATCTCAGGTGTTGGTTCATAAGAAATAACACTTTCTTCCTGTTCACGAACATCGTCCTTTGTATTTTCTTCAGGATGGACTTCAGGTTTGTGATTTGTGATCTGTGTCTCATCTTGAGGGCTAATGAAAACAGATTGGTATTTTATAATTTGTATAGAATAGTTTTTTCTTCCAATTTCTTAATGAAAAATTTTAACCACAAAGAAAAGATGCTAATGCTTATATTTAACAACTGTTATCTTTTGTTTCTGGGCTCAGTGGTGCATGCCTGTAATCTCAGAAGCTTGGAAGGCTGAGGCAGGAGAATTTCAAGTTCAAAGCCAGTCTCAGCAAAATAGTGAGGCCCGGAGTAACAGTGAGATCTTGTCTCAAAACAAAAAAATAAAAAAAGGGCTGGGGATGTGGTGTAGTGGTTAAGCGCTGCTGGATTCGATCCCTAGTACTAAAAAAAAAAGAAAGAAAGAAAAGAAAAAAAGTAAGTAATATTTTCTTTTTTTCCCTCTTTCTGGAAAACTCCAAACATAAAAAGATTAGAGCAAATAATATATGAAATCTGCTACTTCAACTTCAATAATTATCTATACTTTGGCAATCTTGTTTCATCTCAATTCCTCAATCTGGAACTATTTTTTTTCCCCTCTTGTACTGGGGACTGAACCCAGAGGCGCTTAACCTGTGGGCCACAACCACAGCCCTTTTTTATTCTGAAACAGGGTCTTGTTAAGTTACATCTGACTTCGTTCAGTTCTCCAACTTGCAATCCTCCTGCCTCAGTCTCCCAAAGTACTGGGATTACATGCGTGTACCACTGCACATGACCCCAAACTGTTTGGTTTTGTTTAAAGAGAGAGACGGACAGTGAGAGAGAGAGAAAAAGAGAGAATCAACTTTATTTAGTTTTTCATGTGGCTTTTGTTGCTCTGATACTTCGTTGTGTATGTGGTGCTGGGGTTTGAACCCATGCCCTCATGCATGCCAGGCAAGTGCTATTAACTGCTGAGTCACCGTTCCAGCCCTGGCCCCAAATATTTTAAAGCAGATTCCAGATACAATATTTAATATGTAAATATTTTAGCATGTGCTTTTAAAACTTTAAGGTCATCAACTATCCAGTCAGTGCCCAAATTTCCCTAACTGCCTCATGATACCATTTTAGAATTGTTGAATCAAGATCCAGATAAGGTCCATTCAGTGCACTACCTCACAAGTCTTTCAAAATGTACTTTGAACTAAGACTAACCACCCCACATCCCTTTTATTCTTTCAAAGAACCTGGTTTATCTGTCCTACATAGTTTACCATACTCTGAACTTTGATGATTATATCCTACATATTTTCTATAAACTGTTAAGATTCTGAGGCTTAATCAATCACATTAAGATTTTAGGCAGGGGCCAATAAGTCATTATCTCTCTATCACTGAGCTACACCCCTAGCCCCACATCCATTAATTTCATTAGGGTTAGCGCAAAACAATGAATGATATTCTAAATTATTCATATTTTCTAACATGAAAAAAAATTTCTTCGCCTTTTCAGCTATAAGTCTGTTTAGGAAAAGCAAGATAAATAAATTGACTCTTTGATTTTATGTACCTGATTCTTGAATTCGGTGTTAATTCCTTAGTATCCTTCAAAGTGGCCAACAAAATTATTTTATCTTTATTTATTTTACTTTTTTGTTACTAGGGGTTCAATCTGAGAGGTTTATCACTACATCTCCAGCCTTTTTATATTTTGAGACAGGGTCTTGCTAATTTGCTGAAGGTCTCTCTTTGTTGCTATGGATTGCCTTGAATGTGAGATTCTCCTGCCTCTTTCTCCCAAGTTGCTGAGAATATAGGCATGTACCACTATGCCCAACTTGGCACAGATACTTTTATTTTCTTATTTTTCACTGACAAACACTTTTCAAATTCAATCTTGATAGTCTTGAAGAAATAAAGGTATAGCTATGAATACTAGATCACAATATTTCTCTTTAAGCACTAATAACGTTTTTGGAGGGCAAGATTGGGTATACACACTTAAGAAGCCTAGTTAAGCTGGATGTGGTGGCCTGTGCCTGTAAACGCAGTGACTAGTAAGGTCAATGCAGGAGCACTGCAAGTTTGAGGCCAACTTCAGCAGCTTGTGAGATTCTGTCTCCAAAAAAAAAAAGGCTAGTTAATAAATTATTGCTAAAAAATAAAAGGAAATCACCACTGTATTTTAGTCAATACTTCTGATCCGTGTCTATTATTACACAGGCAGCGGTGAGATGCTTACTTTGCTACAGCTTCAGGTGTCTTTTGACATTATTATTTTTACTGTTATTAATTTTGCAGTTCTAGGGATTGAACCCAGGGCCTCACACATGCTAGGCAAGTGCTCTACTACTGAGTTAAAAACCTCATTCTGGCTTTCTTCTTACTTTTATGGTACTGGGGATTGAACCCAGGAGTATGTGACCACGGACCTGTATCTTTAACCCTTTTGATTTTTCACTTTGAGATGAGTTATTTCCAAGTTTTCCAGGCTGGCCTGAAACTTGTGATCCTCCTGCGTCAGCCTCCTGAGTCACTGGGATTACAGGCCTTGCCACCAAGCCCGGCTACATTATTTTTAAAAGGTATTATTTACTGAATACTTCCCTACATGCTAAGCGTGGTATTGAGTGCTATAAATGTATTTTCTTTTTCTTTTTGGAACCAGGGACTGAACACAGGGGCACTTAACCACTGAGTCACTTTTCCAGCCCTCTTTATTTTTTATTTGCAAATAGGGTCTTGCTAAGTTGCTTAGGGCCTCACTAAGTTGCTGAGGCTGGCTTTGAACTTGCAATCCTTCTGACTCAGCCTCCCAAGCCACTGGGATTACAGGTGGGCGCCACTATGACTGGCTCTAAAATGTGTTTTCTTGTTTGTTTTTACAAGTGAGGAGGCTGCAGCTTGGAAAGGCTATATAAAACTTGCTCAAAATCCTACAGGTCCTACTAGAATCAATACTTTTATATTCTTTTCAGTTGACCACTTGTAAACAGGTATACAGTTTTATGAATGATTTATCTTAATTATTACCTGTATATAACATCCTCAGACATTTTTTCTTGGTTTCTTTCTTTAACCATTGCTTCCTCAGAATTTATTCCATTTGGCTCAGGTATGAAAAGCATTTCATGAAAAACATTTTCAGTTCTTTCAAACTACAGAATAAGAAAAATTTTCTTTTCAAAGCATTCTTACCACATTTAACTTTAGTAAATCTAAAATGATTCCAAAATGCTTATTAAAAAATGTTCAAAGCAGCTCAATTTACAACAGCTGAATTATGGAATCAATCCAGATACCCTTCACTTGATGAATAGATCCAAAAGCTATGGTATGCACAATGGAGTCCTACTCAGCTATTAGAAACAATGATAATGTGGCCTTTGAAAGTAAATGCATGGCAATGGGAGAAATTATGCTGAGTAAAATTAGCCAAATCCAGAGACTCAAGGGTCAAATGCTTTTTCCTCATTTAAAGAGGTTAGAGCAAAACCTGGACTTGGGTGAAAGATCAAGCTCATGTACTAGACTCACCAAAGTTGAAGCAATACATAATCTAGGGGAACTATAGATATGTAGGGGGTTGAGAGGGAAGAGGCAGGAGGGAGAGCAGAGGCAGGGATAATAGAGAGGGATCTGAAAGGGAAAATTAACAATGTAGCTTACT
>PVKS010010490.1:27192-60032 GCA_004027875.1 Aplodontia rufa | reverse complement strand
GATTTTACTCATCATGATCTCTTCCATAGCCATCCATTTACCTTCGAAGGCTGCAATATCATTGTTTCTAATTGCTGTGTAATATTCCATGGTATAAATGTACCACAGTTTTTGGATCCATTCTTCCAGTGAGGGACATCTGGGTTGTTTCCATAGCCTAGCAATAGTAAATTGTGCTGCTATGAACATCGATATTGCTCTGTCACTGTAACGTGCTGATTCTAAGTCCCCTGGAAACCTATTTGAACCAGTTACTGCTAACTCTTCATTGTAGGGGACATTAACTTATGTTCCTTGGTGTAGTTGGTTTGATGAGAAATGGTTAAATTTCTATACTGTATTTTAATATGAAAGACAAATGATCAGTCTACTATAAAAATCTAAGGTTCATGATAATAATCTGTTGTCTTTCTTCAAATGAAAACAAATAATCATATACACATTCCTATTCCACTGTACCACCACATAGTATAAAATGTAGCACTAATCCTTCCTATTTTCAAATGAAGATTTGAGTTAATAAATCCCATTTTTATTATCTTGCATGATCTTTAAAAATAAAACCATATGTCCTGTAGCTGAGGATCACCATTTTAGAGAAAAGAAAAATAAAATTAAGAAGTACAAGACAACTCCTGAAGATCACATTGCTAGTAGATGGTAGCTGCAGATTTGTAAATCAACTAATTATGGGCTGAGAAAGGGGCAGGAGAATGCAGTTCAATTGAAAACTGTCTCATGAAGATTGAAAAACAGGCATGTAAAGAACCAATGTTCTCATTTTCTGCTGTTAATAGGTGATAGCTAGTTGCAAGGGGAATGGTTTTCTATTTTAGTTAATTACTTTCATGCATTTACTTATTTTGGCACCACAGATTGATCCCAGAGGTGCTTAACCACTAAACCATACCCCTAACTCTTTTTATTTTTTTTAATTTTGAGACATGGTGTCACCAGGTTGCTTAAGGCCTAAATTGCTGAGACTGGCTTTGAAATTGCAATCCTTCTGATCCACTGGGATTACAGGCATGTGCCACCACTCCCAGCAATCTTTTAAACTTATACAAGAACCTACTATTTAAGGACATTTCATATAAAGCAAAAATATTTCCTTGAACTGTGGAAACCAAATCCTTAGGAGAAATTCATGTCTGCAAACCTATAATTTTTGTCTCACCAGAGATGGTTCAGATTCTCATAGGCTGTCATTAATATATTTACTCTATATGTTAATCTTTCTTATAAAATATTCCATAGTAAACTTTAAAATACAGCAAAGAAAAGAAAATTTACGTGCCACAAACACATGGCCTCTGAAAATGAGTCTCAGTACAATTTAAGAATAAGACCACTTAGATTTTAGCAGTTGGATGATGGAATCAGGTAGAAAAAAAAAAAAAGGAAATGGTAAAGATCTGTTTTCATCTTACAAATGCTTGAGCGTGTAACATTTTACTTTGAGTTTAATGAATCTTTAAATCACAAAACTTATTAACAGCACAGGGATGACAATCTGCTGCCTTATTCTCATTGCTTAGGTATAGGTATGGTAAAGTGGAAAGTCACAGCTTACATTTCACATGTTGAATATGCTCCTGATGTGATTCACTTACCATCTTAACCAGTAATACTTGAGTTTATTGTCCTCTAAAGCCAACTTCTACTGCTATAACCTTTATAGTTGACCGCTATCTCTGAAGAATGGCATGAAAAGTGGGAACCCTAAAGCAATAAGTATTTATTGCTTTGAATGTTCTCCTGAATTCACCTCTGAACTAAATGTGTTTTGTAATAATTATCTATCATTGCATAATATGTAACCCCAAGTTAGCCATGTTATATACTACATATTTATTAGTTCACAGTTTGTGTGGGTCAGGAATCCAGGTGTGGCTTTTCTATGTCCTCTGGTTCTAGAAAAGTCACAGGGCTGCAGTTATCTCAAGGCTTTCCTATGAATGACCTAGTGAATGGTCATTGGCAGGACTCTGTATCCCGTGAGCTCTTGGACTGAGGCCTCAGTTCTTCATGAGATTCTGGCTGGAAGTCTTCCTTAGTTCCTTGTCCCTTAGGCTTTCCCATGGAGCATCTTATAATATTCTAGCAAGCTAAAAGAAGGAAAAAGGAGAGTACATTCCTGGGAGAATGCTAACAAGATGGAAAGCAAAGTCTTTTGTCACCTTATCAAAAAAGTGTCATCCATCACTTTTGACATAGGCTATATGCAAGCAAATCACTAGCTTCATTTCATAATCGAGGTGCGGGAATTATATGAGAGTGTGAATACTACCAAGCACATGAAGTTCACAGTGAGCCATTTAGAAACTCGCCTACCCCAGAATATATGCTCATAGCTTCCAGGCAACCAGCTCAATTTCACTGTTTGTAATTCACGTCTTCTTTCTTCTTTTTGATTTTGGATAATAAACAAATTTACAAAGTAAATCCACACCAAGAAAAACGGGTGACAAATGTCTCTTTCTTTTGAACAAATAGACATTTTTCTGCTCTGAAAGGAAGAGAAAAGGACTGAAAAGGACTTCCAATCTTATGTTTCCCATAGAACTAGATTTTAAAAGTGGATATGCAAGAATCATATATGTGAATTTAAAAGCATTAAGGTGCTTACTTTGTATTACCTGAGATTTCTGGATTGGTTTAGTTTAAGGTATTACATGTTTACATTACCAGAACAATAGCTAGAATATTATAAATAATGTGTAGAAAAAGTAGATACATATTGTTCTTAGCTTCATCAAAGATTGATTCCCAGAATTATTAAGAATGCAACTGAATTTCTGGCTCTGTAATTTGTTTTGTGGATCTCTTACTATTCCCTATATTGATTTCTTTGTACTTTACCTGGGGATTAAATCAAGGGTATAAGATTGTTTATAAATTGTCCCCAATGGAATTTATAGTAATATATAATCTACCTTTCTAATATTTTAAAACTTCGGTAATTCCTCACCAGTCCTGTGGCTACTATCCTGTTTTAAAACTTAGCCATCTCTAATACAGATTATTATAATGGCATTCTCATTTTTCTTCCTGATTCCACTCCCAAACCCTTCCATACACGTATGCTCAATAGAGCAGCCAGAGTAAAACTTATAATATGTAAGTCAAATTATATCCCTTTTCCGTCATAACTCACCATGTCTTTCCTCTCACTCAAACTGAAAGCTGCAGTCCTCTCAAAGGTCTACAAGGCCCTTCAGTTGGTTCCACCATCTTCTGCCTGACTTTATCTGCTGACTCTTTTCCTCCTGACCACCATGCTTGTTGTTGCTCCCTTACATTTCCCTGAGCACCCCAGGAATTTTCTAGCCTTTGTCATGCCTGTTCTTTCTGCTTGGAATGTTATTCTACCAGGAATTTGTTTCACTTGTTTTCTAATCTCTTTCAAATAAAATTAAAATGCTTTCCCTCCCCCTGATCTAGGATCCTTCTTAAAAATTGAATGTTGCGTCTACTGAGACTTCATTATCAAAATTTCTTTCTTATCACCTTCTTATTTTGACATCAGTTCACATATTTGTTCATTTTTTTTTTCTATTTTTTCTCTTATTATTCCATACAAGTAGGAGTTAACTGTCTGTTTTGTTAGCCTAGGGACTAGAGCAGGGCCTCGTACATTTTAAGGCAGGTACTCAAGAAATTGTTTTTGATTAAAATTCCCATTGTTTTTCTCAAGCAAAGAATTTACTCATGCCTACCTTGTCTTACTTCTGACACACCTTGCTTTATTTACAAGAACACAGCCATGCTAATTCTTTTACATTCTTGTTATTGAATAAGTATACAGAAAGACTAGAGTTTGCTTTTGAGATGCATTATCTAAATGCAGAACCCACTTTCCATGGGAGTCTTAAACTCAGCACAGAAATAAACTCTGTGACTGAATGTTTTACTTTTGTGTCTAATATTTTGCTGCTGACTTATAAGTCGAATTGTTATCAGGCTGAGAATTTAATTTTTGACTAAGTTTATATAATAATTAACATACTGAATTAAACTATTCTGCCTCACATTACATTGCTCTATGTTGTGTTACATGCAAAAGTATGCATATTTTTTGCTCCAAAGATGAGGAAAGAATTTTCTTCCTGTTTCAATTTATTTCATTCCTGTCAAAATTTTCATCAGCAAGTAAAAGGCAGGGCTCTTCACAAACTGCTTATTTTTAAGTAGCTCTCAGTCTGCATTGTGTATTGCTTTAGTTGTCTGGCTCAAGTTTACGATGTGCCTTAATATAATGCTTTCATTGGGGTCTCTGAGAAACAATGGCTTTAACCTAACAAAATAAAATGTCATCAAAGTAGTCGTAATTAATTGTTCTAATTTGTATACAAAACTCTACCTCGCTTGCATAAAATAGAGGTTATATAATCTGACTTTAGTGACCTTAATTAACAAAAATTTATAATACAATACGGTTTCATAAAAAAAAAAAAAAGCTTGGCCCACACTACTTACAGCATAATACACCAAATGTAAGAAATGATGTGATTATATTCCATTCTGCATAAAACAATGTGACATAGTAATTTTGTATGTGAAGAAATCTAAAAATCTGCCCCAAAACGTTACTGCTGAGAGGGCAGCTTGCTCACTCTGGCAGAATTGAGGATGTACTTGGAGCACATAGAGGACAGACAATATTAATAACTGCCTTCAAAGGCTGTCCAGAGAAGAGGATTTAGAAGTTTAATATTCCTTGAAAGATACAAAAAAAAAAAAACACGTATGAAAGCAAGTTTTAGTTTTAACATAAATTTAGACCATAACTACAAGAGCCAGTGGAAAGTGGCATGTACTGCCTAGAGAGGAAATGAGCTCCACATTGCAGGACGTGTTCCAGCAGACTTCCAGATGTTCAGGCGTTAAATGGGGCTTGAGGTGGACCACTGAACTTCCATGCTTCTCAAAAGCACAGAACAGAAGAAAACCAACAGATGAAAAACTGGAATTGTGTTTGATATGAAGACAGTACTTATTTAATATGATAAACACTGAAATTACATTCCTCTTAATGACATAGGCAAAGTGAAGTAAGAAAGCAAATTAAACTTAAAAACTTGATGAAAACACATTTTGAAAAATGTAGGTACCAGCAGTATTTTTAATTTAAGTAAGGGCAAAAAAAAAAATCAAGCAGCTTATATCAAGCAGCTCTCAAATCTCCTAATAATAAACCCAAGCTGAAACAAGCCGTGGCTTCTGTAAGAGTGCATGCGTACATGAGAGGCATTGTTCCCTGTGACCTTCACAGAATCTGCACAAAGACAAGGCAGGAGCAGTCTGCATCCTGGTGTAAATCAATATGCAGAATGTATTGCTGTCCAGAAAATCGGAACTGAAGGAGGTAGAGTATTAAAGGAAAACGTCATTAGACTCATATGAGAAAAGTTCCAGCTGTGTATTGGTTAAGATGTTATCAATGGGCTGACTGTGAAATGTCTCAAACCAGCGGGATTTAAAATGGTGATGTTTTAGAAGCACATATTCATTTCCTGTTGAAAGTTTTAATGAGAAAAGCAAAAGAAAATAATCACTCACTTGGAATTTATCAAATCTTCTTTTCTAGTTGTGGGGATGTACTCTCTGGTCTTTCACTTTGAAGTTTACGTTGTCATAGAAATGTTTGACTTCATGCCTTGCTGTTTTCATTGACATGAGAAGTAAATGAAAATATGAGAATGAAAGAAATATAGAAAAAATTGGTTTTTCTTCTATAGTATTTTAGTAACTAGTTCTAATTTTTTCTTTTGAATGATGCTCGGTGCGGTTAGTGAAGATAAAATCCAGAGATATTTTCAATATCTGTTTAAAAAGGTTATATAATGGTAAGGGTTTCAGTCAGAGACACTGGTAATTAGAGTGAATGAAAATGATAACACACCGTAAGCTATAGGCCCTTTTCATGAAATTTTTCTTGGTTCTGAGTCTCCTTTGTACCATCTTCTACCATTTTGTATTTAACTAGGAGAAGATAGGGCCAATTTTGTAACAATTTGTTTTTTCTTTAGTCAAAGAAATTTTTTTCATCATTTTTTCACATTTTGGACTTAAATTATTTGGATATTATCATATTTTGATGCTAGACTTTGTGAAAAAAAGGAATGAATGAAATATCCTTATTTTCAAGGTATTGAAAGCACCAAATTCATCCAAATTTTCTCCATATGAGAGATATGTCTAACGTCAACAATAAAGTGAAATTATTGGATGTGATCGCAGGGAAAACATTCTAGAATAGAGCAGTGTACATTTGCAAACTGGACCCTGTTTGCCTCTTTCCGGAAAAAAGCATTGACCTGTTGCCATTCAATTTGAACTGTTATGCTAATGAGATAAGAAGCTGGGAAACATATTGCTATGGTAAAAAGTGTTTCAATGTGACATATACCTTCACACTGGATGTGAGAGATCACATTATATTTGTAAAGATAACAGATGATGAGAATCTGAGCTTTAACAATGGCAGGAAAGTTGGAAGGTCAAAGAAAAATTAGGTAATTGGAATAACCTTTTTTTTATATTGACATTCAGAATTTATTCTCTTCTCCCCTTTATTCAAATGTAAGTTCCAGGTTATAAGGTTATGGAATTGCAACTAATATTTTACAATCAGAATGACAACATTTTCACTGTTTAAGTTATTTAATTGTAGAATTTATAATGCCCTTGTTAATGTGTTGGGGATAATTTTTATTTCTAACACAGTATTTCTTAAAATAAAAGAAATTGCTAAAGTCACATTAACAACCCTCATTAATTGTTTTCATATGGGACTTAGAAGGAAATTTTAGTGAGCTAAGAATAGCTAAAAAGAATGGTAAAGGTGAGAAAAGTTTAGACTATGTTCACGTAATTGGCTTGAATTTATCACATTTATTTTACTGGGTCTTGAACTGAAGAAAGAAATTCATTAAGAGGAGATAGCAAACTTCCTACCTCTTAACCTTTCTTAAGAACTTTCAATTATTTAAGTCTTATTTACCTTTTTTCCCTCCTCTTGCTCAAATAGTTTAGATTTTGTTATTATTTTGATTTTAATAAGACTCTACTTGAAAAGAAAGCCCTTGATACGGAACCTCAATCATAAAGCCATTAGCAAATCTTTCACTATGGCTATGTTTCATAACAACCAATTCCACAGATATTTTTCACTTGCAGCAAATTTACTGTTGCATCATAAATCTGAACAGTCACCCTCCTCAATTTCATTAAAACTGCAGTTTTAATCTCTTCTCTTGAGGTTCCTTATCACCAAAAAGACATATTCCGTACAAGAGATCATAGTGGAGCTGTCTGGGATTACTAAAATTTCATTACTTCCATAATATTTGTCATAGAACATTCACAGATAGGTAATGAATTATCATTGAATACTATATCTGTCAAAAATAGATGATTTGGGCTCTTTTTTTGAAGAGTGGATGTGGTAACCTCATTATCCCCTCAATCCCAACTTTCCTAGGATTTTGTGATGAGGATGACATGAAGCATAAGGAGATTTATTTTTTGAGGCAGAATGTTGCAGAAAGAATAGGAGATAGCAGGACGACCACCCAGAATCCATATGAATTTAAGCCATCAAGTAAATAGACATAGCAGAAATAGAGTGACTATCTCCTTCAGTGGATTTATTTTTTTTAGATGACTCTAAAGGCTGACAACCAGGAAAAATTGTGAAACTTGGAAAAGTATATTTTTTACTTTACACCTTTGTTTTTATGTTTTCATTTAATATGTATTAAAAGCCTCTATTTTAGGCATTGTGTTAAGTGTTTAGCATCTTGGGGCACTGAATTGGGAGAGATGCATCCTCTGTCTTCAAGAAATCATAGTGTAATCAAAGATTTTATTTCGGGGCAAGAAATGAAGTCTGAGATATTTGTATTTAAAAGACAAAGAATAAAAGACCTCAATCTGAAATGTGGAGGTCCACAGAATATACCAGAAGATGTGGTATTAGCTGAGAGCAGAGGAGGAGTTGGTCAGGAAGGTGGGACAACTTAGATACCTGGAAGATGCCAGAACTTTAGTAAGACAATTCATGAGCAAAAGACAGGTCCCTAAAAATGGAGAACTTCACCAATTAATCAAGGCATTTGAAGGCTATCCTGGAGGCTGTCAGAAGCCACCATACTAATTTAAAGGGAATGAGTAGCAATACTTCCCTTAGTAAAGTCTGTGTTGGTCATGAAGGTATATTTTGGAGGGATAATAAAGTGAAAGAAAAAGACCAGTTATAACTCTATGCTGGAATCTGGAAAGAATGATGAAAGACTAAACCATGGAAGTGGTGAGGGAAATGAAGGCTGGTCCCAGGCTCAACTGTGATCCTAACAAGTAATATTCAGGAGGCATGATGCATAGGATTTGATGTCTGGTGGGATTTTTAGACAAGGAATAATTCACTGGGTAAATAGCCGTTACATTCTATGAATAAAAAACGATATGAAGAGGAACACTGATGGAAAGTTTGTTTTTAACATGTTGTTTTTGATAAATTTGTAGAACACCCCCAAAATATTGAAATCTTCCGGGACGTAGAAAACCTTGGTGGAATGCAGAGAAAGATGAGCTGTTGTTCTGATGTTGGCACCCTTGAATCTCAAAGAATTTACTGACCCTTAGCCTCAATTTCTTAATCTATAAAAGGAAATATTATCTATCTCAGAAATACACTTTATTCCCTTCCTGGACTCGGCCCTGAAGTTGCATCCTCTTGGAAGAAGGGAGAACTTTTATTTGTTCAAAGTATCAACCATTTGCCAAGCCACCTCCAACTGTCCCACAGGATGTACATCACAGGAACTACGTATGGGTCATGAATAGTTATACTTCCATCTAATGAAATATGTCTAATCAATGAGCTGAACTTTTTAAAATTCCAGAACACGATGGGTATTTAGATAGTTGCTGGCTTTCTTCTTCTCCCTTTCCTATAATTATTCTAGGATATTCTTGGCAACTTGGTGGTCAGATAGTCATCTACCTCATAGTAATATATCAAATTATCAATCAATGATCTTTTTAATGGCAGCTTTAAAAAGGGGGACAATGTGAGAATTCCATTAGCTTTCATGAGCTGAAGGTGGTAGAATGTCATTTTACTCAATTAAGAAAACTTTGTAATGTCTCTGAAAATACCCTTCAGTCATTGATTTAATAAATATTTACTGACTCTCTTCAACTTGGCAGGCACTATTTTTAGGCATCAGTTACACAAAAGCACATTTGACAGTGGACACGTTAATAATTTCAACTAGAAATATGTACAAAATTCAACATAAATCCATTTCAGATAGTGATAAGCATGAAACAAATAATACCAGGGAAAAGGACAAATGTGATTTCTAAAACCACTGGAGGTTAACTCATGGACTTTGGCTATTGGGTCCGCGAATATGTCTCTGAGAACATGTTGACCTACTGACAATTAAATAGAGACTTAAACGATGAGAAGGTCAACACCCAGAGTACTGGGAAACAAATGTTCCAAAAAGAGGAGAAAGAAACCCCATGACAGGAGTCAGTCTGTTTGCTTCACACAGCAGCAAAACAAACAAAAAACCACAAAGTATCCCAAGCTTCATTTATCTGGGGAAAGTATAGAGAAAGATGAAAATGCGATAGAAGCCAGGACAAAATGTGGAAAACCTTGTAAAAAGTTGGGTTTTCTGTTAAATAAAGTGAACAAGTCCCTGAGAAATATAAAGTAGGGGAATGGGGGAACAATGCTCTAATGCAGATCTGAAGGTCATTCTGGATTGTCTGGGAGATTGGATGTCAAAGGGCCATGGTGAAGGTGACACCATCCACCTACTTATGAGGACAACCTCCTGCTAAGAAGACCCCCTGGGTGAAGCTGGCAGATCATCAGCAGAAGCTGGTTAGAAAACCATGGTTAAGTATTAATTAAAGAAACATATAATTTAATAAAAGGTTTTCTTTCCTGCTGGAATCTATCATTAAATCATCTTTTAGCAGCAGAGAAAATCCATAAAGCATGTCATCCTTTTATATCTTAAAGTATTTATTTCCATAGATTCAGCTGCATGTTTGATTTTTTCAGTCACACTTTAAAAATAGTTGACAAAAGGCTCCTTTTCCATCTTTCCATGTATATTATGCACAAAATGTAATGCATTGTGACTTGTTCAAAGCATTCAACTCTTAAAACTAAATCACATTGAAACATTTTTGTTTAAGAGCAAAGAAACTAAATAAAACCATATTTTACATTAAAAAAGAAGAAAAAGGCTTAAGAATCCAGTTAAATAAAATCAACAGTAGAAATCCAACTCACAGGTTGCCAGGAATAGTTTAACTGCATAATCACCAGCGAAAATTTAGTAACTACAGTTTTTGAAGAAAGGGAAAGAGACTAGAGAATAAATAGCTTGGTTCAAAACAATTATAGAACGTTAGGTGTATAATAAAAGAATTATCTTTCGGGTAGTATTTCATCTGAAAGTAATCAACAAGTTGAATTGAAAAAAAGAAAACTTTAAAACATCCTTCCAAAATAGTAAAATTTGGAAAAAACAAAAATATTTGATGAGGGGAATATATAAATAATTTGTATATTTGTATAGGTATATTTGGTATCCAAATATACCTAATTATACTAAGAAATTTGAAGTAGGATTTGAAAAAATAAAATAAATCTGTATAAATGGATAATAAAATGTGAAAAGGTATTATTGAAAAAATATTAATGGAATTCTCTTGAAGAAAAATATATATTTAAAATTTAACATATTTTAAAAAGTGAATACAAATGTACAAATATTCATTTTATAAATGCAAAGTGGAAAAATTATTAAATTGAATAAAATATGATTCAAGCTTAGTGGTAAAGAGTTTGCCTAGCATGCTCAAAGTCTGAGGTTCAATCTCTAGCACCTCAAAACAAAACAAAGCAAAATCAATGAAACAAAAAGGGGTTCAAGTGTGGCTTTGGAGACTTTTATGCTTTTTCTTTTAAAAAAATCTGAGTAAGATATTCAAAATGGAGATAGTGTATCCTTTCTTTACCATGAAATGTAGCAATGTGATCGTGAAATGAGACATTTGCTTTCCCAAAAGTGTCACAGTCTTACACATTTCCAAGGGCTTCACAGCATTTTCTTTCTATCTGATTTGAAGTTTCATTTTGACTTGTTCACTAGACTTTTCCACTTAGATGACCCATGAATATTTTAAAGTCTAAATGTCTAAACAATAACTCATTATTCCAAGTTTCTCTTCTCCCATGTAACTGGTTAACTCTGGAGTCTTCATGCTTAGCAGATGGGACTACAGCCGATTGCCATGATCAGAGCATTACCAGGACTCTTCACCCTCCCTATCCTCACTAATCTCCCCATTCACCAAGTGCATCTTTCTACTTCTTTCTGTATCTAAGATAGCCCTTTTAGTATAAGTTACACTCATTTCTTGAATAGACTTCTGCAAGCCCCCAATCAGGTCTTCATTTTTTTTTTCTTACCTTTTCTTAATCCATTATCCACTAAAGAGCCAGAGCAACCTTTTTAAATAGAAATATTGGGGCCTAAAACCATGGATGCCTCTTCATTTCAATTATGATGATCCCTGAACTCTTCATCCCAGACCTCAGTGCCTGGTTCCTATTCATCTCTAATGTGACACTTTCTCCAAGTCCCCTCACAATGTTCTTTTTTTTTTTTCCCTGTAACACTTATACACTGTTCCTGTGATGTTTCTTCCATCAACTAGTCTGTGACTAGATTTCTCTTCATCCTATTTTTTTTCTCATGGTGTTTTCTTTCTCAGACTGTTTGTTTCAGTTTAAATATGTCTTCATAGAGAACCTTATTGGATTCCTTGTTGATTGTTAATACTCAGGTATACTCTAAATGGTAAATGCCACTATTTCATACATATTGTGTGACATATGAGTGCTACGGGAACAAGGATTTTGTGTTTTGTTGCTCATGCATACTCAGTCTTTGATTAGAGCCTTTCACATAGTAGAAATTGCACATATACGCATATGTATACACACATAAATAGACATATATGTGCTTGCGTGCATCAGAACATATATTTGATTCAATGAATGGATATATGCATCTGGGTATAGACAATGACATTCAAATACCAAAGTCCTTGGCTTTGTTATATTTTATTGTGGTCAACTAAATCACCCAGATATTTTTACACTAATTTTAAAAGTTATTATATTTTTTAAAATCTTATTCAAAATTTCTAGAACTGTGTGATGGCAGCTGGATTTTTACTCATTGATTCCCAGATGAGAAACACTGAGCTAACAGAGAAGATATTTTTTTTCTTCCAATGCTATATAGTTAATATGACATTTATATTTATGTTCATTTTCCATAAGAGACATGAATGTGTTGCTATGGGTAGCTATCCTTATATTCTATTTCTGAGGGCAATTCCTTAATTATTTGACTTTTTACAGAATTCTATCCCATCACTGAGTAATTTTTACTTTGGACTTTCCAACAGCATCATCCAGGTAACATTGATCACAATCTATGTCTTTAAATACAATTTAATAATGGTTAGAGTCTATGTTTTACAAAAATAGAGGCAAATAATAATGCCTAGTATTATGATAGGCCTTCTCAAATAATTTGAATTGTTTTGCTCTGTCCTTTACCTATACTATCACTTTACTTTCTTTCTTTCTTTTTTTTTTTTTTTTCTGTACCAGGGATTGAACCCAGGGACACTTTACCACTGAGTCACATCCCCAATGCTTTTTAGATTTAATTTTGAGACAAGATCTCACTAAGTTGCTAAGGGTCTTGCTAAGTTGCTGAGGCTGATTTTGAACTTAACATCCTCCTGTGTCACTGGGATTATAGGTGTGTGCCACTACACCGGCTTCTTACTAGCACTTTTATTTCCTAGTTATTAATATTCAAAAGGGAATAATACCTCTTTCACCCAACATCTTATTTAGTTTCCAATTCATTTGATCAGTAATCTGATAATACTTAAAGTAGAAGACTTAAACATATATAATAAACCTAATTTACTAGATTATAAATCTTAAAAAAATGCCTTTTTATGAGCCTCAGAACATTTAGAGAATAATCATTTGCCTGTTATGAAAACTGGAATTTGCATAGTTGGATCTATATAATCTGAGGGTCTACAGGACCTTCAATGCTATTTGATTCTACTTTATGCCATCTCCTACCCCTCTGCTTAGATACCACTACAGTATCAATGGCATGCACACTTACAGGGAGTGAAAGAACAAAAACACTACTTTTATCTTCAAAAATAAAGTCCTGTTTGCATAATATCATTTTAAAGAATTTAGACTTGTGCTGCCTTTCTTTTTATGATGACAACATCGATGAAGAAGCTACCTTAGATTAAAACATAGAGCAATGAGGTAAAAGAGGAGTGAATATGAGATTTTCAAACTTATAAAGCAGAGGATGGAATTATAAATATATATTATTTTCCACCTAACAAATACATTTGTCAGCAAGGAGAACTGTTTGGAGGGAGGAAGATTATTTTTGCTGCGTATGTGCGAAGCATGCATAATAAGTCATTTAAATCAAGGTTATACATTGTCTGGAGGCAATTATTCTCTTCCATATTTGTCAAATGTAAAAAGCCAATTGTAAGCAGTTTTGAACTGTTATTTTGTTGCAATTATGCACTCCTCTGACAAAGGATAATGATTTATTTTACAAAGAAGGTGCTGCAGGGTTATTTTATGGAATTTATAGTGTAACCAGGAGAAATATAATTAGCCAAACAGGTATACAGAGAAAAGGAAGGATGCAAGTGTAGCATACAGTCTGAAATGAATCACTCATGTAAGGATGAATTCATCTCTGTAAGTTCTTCTTAATCACTTTAGTCCCACACGCTAGCAGCTGGGCACAATATTCACTCAGGATGAAAATTTCATTTTGACCCTTGCTTCCTATCCAATAAGGTGAAGACTGGAAAGAGACAGGTGATGTTATTATTTTTTAAAATTCTATATAGAGGTCAATACTAAATTTGTAGACGCCAGGGGCTGGAGCAGTGGTTCAGTGGTTAGCACACTTGCCTGGCATGCACAAGGACCCTGGTTCAAACCCCAGCACCACACACACAACTAAGTGTCCAAGAAACAAACAAACAACAGCAAAAAAAAAAAACGATGAAAAATATATCTGATTCTATCTTTAAAAAAAAACGTAGATGCCAGAAAGGATAAGAGAAAAGTTGACACGATGAATTCAAGCCCCAGCAGAAAGGATGGGGAAGAGTCACAGTGAGTGTCAGTTTGGAATCCTTCACTGATATTTTACTCAAATTTATGTCTGTGATCAGAATTTAGTTTACTTATTAGTTTTTAATAACTGAAAGAAAATAACTTCAAAAATTACTAATAAGGGCGTCATAATCATGGTTGCCTTTTTAGTATTTATTTTACACTGAGCAACACATGCTTTTGCTAACTATATTAGCTAACAGGGCAATGAGGAAGAAAGGAGTAGAATAAATGGAATTTTTGGTTAGTGGAAAAGAGGGATAGATAAGCTGAGAAGTCTGAGAAAGAAAAATAGAGCTTTTAAAACAAGATTAGATTGCTGAAATTGAATTTAGGTCCAATACTTCAGCATTTGGGAGTTGGAAAAGACTTTCTCAACATGTCTCCTAAAGTGAAGGAAGTAAAGTCAAAAATCAGTGAATGGGATGCCATTAAGCTGAAAAGCTTTTGCACTGCCAAGGAAACAATCAAAAGAGTCAAGTGGTTTCCTACAGAAATGGAAAGAATCATGGACTATGATTCCTCAGACAGGGGACTCATATCCAGAATCTACAAAATCCATAAAAACCTCAACTACAAAAACACAAACAACCCAATCAATAAGTGGCCAAAGAGCTAAATAGAAACTTCTCAACAGAACACATTGATCAAGCCAATGAGTACATGAGAAACTGCTCTAAATCAATAGTAATCAGAGAAATGCAAATGAAAACTACATTAAGATATCATCTCACACCAGTCAGAATGGCAAAAATGAAGAACATTAATAATAATAGATGCTGGAGGGGCTGTGGAGAGACAGGCACACTAACACACTGTTGGTGGAGCTGCAGACTGGTATAGACCCTTTGGAAAGCAGTATGGAGAATCCTCAAAAAACTAGGAATGTGCCCACCATATGATCCTGCTATTCCACTCCTGGGTCTCTTTCCAGGGGATTTAGAATCAGCATATTATAGTGACATGGCAATCTATGTTCATAGCAGCTCAATTTACAATAGCTAAATCATGGAAAAAACCCAGATGTCCCTCATTGGATGAATGGATCCAAAAGCTGTGGTACATATATACCATGGAATTTTACACAGCAATTAGAAACAATGACATTGAAGCCTTTGAAGGTAATTGGATGGCTATGGAAGAAATTATGCTGAATGAAATCAGCATAACCCAGAAAACCAAGGGCCAAATGTCTTCACTCATCTGTGGAGTCTGGAACTAGACCCTGGCCATTAAGAGAAGTGGTCTAATATCAGGTGTTAAGTCTGGATATCATGTAATGTTACACAACCTAATACTTTATTTTTAGAGATGTTGTGGGAAGGGAAAGGGAGGGATAAGGGTGGGTAACTGGGGGGGGCACTCTTGGGGGTAAATCTAATCTTCAGAATCTATATACATTTTATATTATTTTGTTAAAATTTGTATGATTGTTCAACAAATGAATTTCTCAATTAAAAAAAACAAGATTAGATATTTAGACATTTGCAGTAGACAGGTAAACTTCACCTTGAGTTGTATGAACTGGTTTATTATATATGTGAGTCAATTATTTAATTAGATTCAGAAAAACTATTAATTTATGCTTTTTGATTACCCACCATAAATTTGAAACTGAACATTCTAACATGAATGAAAATGAACTGAAAATTGAAAGATGATACTAAAATTTATTTTAAGGTTCCTATATACCTGGTATTTTATTTAATTCTGAATACCACTAGAAGATTCAAATAAACTAAAGTAAGAAAGATAAAGCAATGCATCAAAGCATTTCTTAGAAAATCTTGTTGTTCTTTGATAGTATGATAATTTAATATACAAATATTAACATAATATTTATATAATTGCTATAATATTTTTACAATAATATAATCCTTAAGTCTCCAGAAATATACTTCCTCAAATGGGTTGGCAATTGAGAGCGGTTATGTGCCCTTGACTCTTATAGGCCACAATGTTTGTTTATGTTATTAATTTTATAGAGACTCATTTTCTTAATTGACTAAAGAGAGGTAGGCTTGAACACAGCATTCCAAAATCATCAAAAGTTCCAGAAAATAATGCTATCTTATTGACCCAGTATTCAAGGTTAAAAGCACATTTTTTTTGCTAGGATGATTCAGATAATTGTTTTAATTTATTGAAACATCGTTGGGGCTTTAAAGGGATAGTCAGGAACCATGTGTGATTTCTAACAGGGACAGGTATTCAGCTGAATACATTTAAGTGACTTAAACAGTGTTAAGTCCCTCCTCAAAAGATTTGTGCCTATAATTTGATTTTCAAAGGTATAGTGCCAGTAAAAATACTATGAAACTGAGAATGAATTCATACAATTGTAAGAAACCTGCAAGCACATTCTTAGAACAATAACTTTTTCTGCTTTTTTGTGTAATAATGCCAACTTTAAAAGGGCACACTAAGGTTCCTCATTTTATCTCTTTGTAAGTTGTGTCTTGGAAAGTATTCAGAACAGCAGAAAATGGTTGTGCAATTTTTATACAAATTTCACCTTATTATATCTGCAGCCAATTTCCATGGGTTTGGTAATAACTAACTTTGATAATAATATAGTTTGCTGGCAATTTACATAGCTCATTTTCTTATTCTTCTAATTAATGTGAGTTCTAACAAGGAGAATACAGATGGCTCAACCTCCTTCCTGCAGCTCTCTAATGCACATTTCCCTCACAACCCTTTGCCTGCACAGGGTACTCTGGTTCACTGACCTCTTTTTCTCTGCCTTTGAGTTGACTTCTGTCATACCCATCATAACAACTACTCTCTTTGAGCCATTATGTTGTGATAATTTGTAAATAGTTCAGGCATGATTGTAATGAATGGTCACAATTTCCTAAACCGTTTTGCCTTTTCCTAAGTCTACATATTACTGTATGCATATGTATGTACTTATATCATACGTTCATTTTACATACTGTATACATATAAACATTTTAATTTTGTATGTATGCACTATTTTAAGCAGCCTTATATGTTGAAGCCATACTGTTACATAAACACATATTCAGAAGTATACTATTCCATAGTATCCATTCTTTAATTAGAAATTAGACTGTTATAAATGATGTATTTTTCTGTAAAACTTTATTCTTATATTAATACATCATTTTCACATGGTTACTTACATTATATTACATTATAATAATGATTACTTATTACACTAAATTTTTATTCTTAACATTCTTTTCAACAAAAAATGTTTTAGATACAGTGATAACAACATATACAGGATCTGGATTTTGGTTTTATCTATTTGAAAAATGGCATGTTGTAACAGATGTCTACTTTATGTCGATTGTGATTAGTGTTAATCTTAACATTTTAAAATTTTCTATGCTTTACTTTTTTTTAAGAGAGAAGGACAGTGAGAGAGAGAGAGAGAGAGAATCAATTTTTATTGAGCTTTTCACATGGCTTTTGTTGCTCTGACATTTAGTTTTATACGTGGGTGCTGGGGTTTGAACCCGTGTACTCACACATGCCGGGCAAGCACCATAACAGCCGAGCCACCGCTCCAGCCCTATGCTTTACTTTTAATCTCTCATTTTCTCCTGCTATTAGTATGTCAATTCCTCTGTAAATTTTCTATTACTTTAGAAAAATATTCATCTTATTTTTAGTATTTTATTTACTCTTACATATATAACTTGTATATACTAACCTATAACTGGTAGAATTTATTATCTAAAATATGCTTGCTATCTTTCATGCTATTATCAGTTGTTTAATTTCATATTGTTTTTAAGCATAAAGAAAATTACTCTTGTCTTTGTTTATTGTTTATAATTTGTGTACTCAAAATTAAGAATCCATTTATGTTCTTCCTCATTATCGTTTTCTTTTTTAAAAGAGAGAGAGAGAGAGAGAATGTGTTTTAATTTTTTCATCTGTACTTTGTTTTACCTTCACTTAGTTGTGCATGTGGTGCTGGGGATCGATCCCAGATTGTCTTGCATGCCAGGCAAGTGCTCTACCACTGAGCCACCTCTCAGACCTCTCATTATTGCTTTTAGCAACAACTTCTTATCTCTGGCCTTAATTTCCTTCCTTCTTACTACTTAATTTGTCTGAGGATGTCTTTATTTGACCTTTAAAGTAAACAGTGATTTAGTTGGAAGTATACTTTGCAGTTAAAACGTATTTTATCTTAACTTGATAAAGATATTTTTCCTTGTTTCCTTAAGTGAATCTTGGTAAGTGCAGCCTTCTGTCAGTTTAATATGTGTTGCTAGTTTGCAATTTGTCTTCTTTTCTCTTGCTGTTTTCAGTATTTCCTATTTAAGTTTCTTCAGTTTCACAATAACTTACGATGCTGCGTATTCTCATTTATCAGTCATTTGTCTCAGTACACTTTCTCATCCCAACAGCAACAGCTTTTTTCAGTTATAAGAAATGCTCAGCCATCATTTCAAATTTTGCCTTCCTTCTATTTTTCTAATGTCTTATTCCAAAACACTTACATATTTATTTTGAAATTTCATTTTTTCCTGTTCTTAGTATCTTTTATCTATTTTCCTTGTTTTTCATCTCATTATCTGTCTCCTCAGAGTTAATTTCCATTTTCCTATTGTTCCCACCCAATTAATCTACTTAAGATGTTTAAGGTATTTTTTGCTTTTATCAATGATTATAGTTTTTCCCCCATAATAGTCTATTTTGTTCATTTTCTTTATTTCACTGCTTCTTATTCTTTTTCATAATATACTTTTATTTCCATATGATTTCTATTTAATTTCTTTCATTACTATTTTACAATATGTATTTTCTTTTAGTTTTCATATTTTTATTTCCCTTATGAGTAATGTTTGATGTGTTTGCTGAAAAATGCATGTTGGTTGTTTCCTTTTGTGATTATTTTTTTCAAGCAGTTAGTTTACTTGTCAGAGATTTTTGCCCAGATTCACTGGAGAAAGAATACCTGTGCTTAATGCTTAAATGTTAATATTAATATTGGAGGAGAAACATCCAGGGAAGGAGGACTGAAATCACAAGGAAAGTGGGTGAGTTCAGGGATAAGACAAAAAGTTTAAGGAGCCACTGAGCTGTCCAGACCTTTGCAATAAAGTACTTAGTCATGCATGCTACCTCAAGCAAGCCTTCATGCAACTCTGCACTTTGGAAAAGTTCACTGATAATAGGATAAAGGAAAACAATTCATCTACTGTCTTCTTCCTATTTCTCTCTTTGACTAATCAAAGTCTATTCTCAGAGTGGGCTGTCCCCTGGCTGCTGGAAAAGTCAGCATGTCCACAGGTCCTCCCTGGTTAATGTGTTGGTGTGGTCATCTTGTTCATTGATACTGTATGCACGCCCTGCTCTGCCTACATAGGTCTGAGTGGCATCTGCAACAGGGGCAGGAATCTTTGAGTTTGAAAATAGTATTAGTCATCAAGAAGGTTGTTCGTATGGAAATTGATACAAATAAATGAGACCCAGGTAATAGGGAGTCAAAACTGAATCCAGTAAATATATAAACTAAATCTGTACAGGGGATATGTTTATTTGATGGGAGTCTCATGGGTCCTGTATTCTGTGTCTCAATAGATGATTCTTTCTTGAATTTCTGCTATGATGCAAGCAGTCTTATGTCAATTTCATTGTAATTTCTTGGCTCAGCATTATAGCACCATGATAGGAAATAAAATTAGTTTCTAAACTTATGCATAGAAGATGTTTAAATTTTTATTTTTAGTAGATATATTTTCTCCTGTTTTAAGACCTAAGAAGACATAAAAATGTTCCCATTACTTTTTCAAACTGTTCCTAAACTGAATCAACTTTTTCAGTTTTATTTTTCTAATAGAAATAATGTTTAGCGATACTTATCTCCTGGTATAAATTAATTGGCTTGAAAAACTAGCTGTCAGCCCTTAGATCCTAAATTCGAGTATAAAAAAATAAATATCATAGTAACCTGAACACTGTGAGTTTCTGTTCCTTTGTGCGGCTTTGATGTTTTCTTCTTTAGTGTTGATACCTAGGGAATACCTTGCCCCTTTCCGTTTATGCATGTAAACATTCGTTATTGTTTCATCTGTCATTTCACTGTGTTTGTAAAAGGAAAGACTGTCCTTTCATATCAGCTCTGTTCACTATGTTTCTGAAAGTATTAATTACTGCTTTAATCCCAATTAAAAATAAGAAGGTAAAGACAAATAAGTGAAACTAAGAGAGAAAAGCTAATTATATCTAATGTTCAAGAGTGGTCATAGGAAGGGAATACAGCTTGTGTGTTGAGGGTAAATTGTAAGTAATGCCAGAAGATAAGGAGTTTGGTGTGGTCTAGAACTTAGACTTTACCCAAAGAGTAGTGGGATGTCAGTGAATGATTTTAAGCAACATAGTAATGAAACCTTATTTTTATTTTTTAAATGCAACTATTCTTCATGTTAATTAGTGATTAGGTAGATTCAATGAACAGAAGTAACTGTTTATTATATAACTAAATAGCTGATAATTGACTAAGCAAGAAAATAATCTAGTTTTAATACAATAAGAAAACACAATTATTATTTTATCCTTTCAACCACATTGATTCTAGACAATGTAGTTGATGATAGAAACCCTCAAATTTAGTGCATCTACTTTATTACAAAGATAGTTGCTACACTACTTTTAACACAAACGTGTTTTCCTGACTCCAACCTTGCCTTTGTAATGGGTGTCTGCGCCTACGGCTGCAAGGGTAGCTCTGAAATGTGGACTGAATCACAATAATCCTTTAAGCCAGTCCATGACTTCTCAGCATTTTCAAAGGAAAGTCCAATCTTCTGTGATATGGACGGCAAACAAAAGTGTATACAAGCAACCAACTTCATTTCCATCTTTAGGATAAACTCTGTCTACTCATATCCAATTCTGAGGTCCAACCAGCAAGAAGAATTTCAGTCCCAATTTTAAGCCACACTTCCTTCTGGGACTTTGTACTATGTATCTTTTTTCTACTCCATCCCTTATCACAAATGAAGACATCATTTACTAATCAGTTCATAGGTTTCTTATGATCAGATCATCAGCTCCTGCTGAAAGATTTACCTCATATAGGTATATACAAGCATTGGTAATCACCTATCATCAAAGTTATAATTATTTAAGTTTTAATTTTTCACCATTGGAACCTGACTCTAGATTCTCTGTGAGTGGGAAGGTAACTGTTTTATCCTAAAAGGAAATAAATTACTAAATATTTTAATAAATGTACCAATTTAGTTATTTTATCCCCTTCAACAGTACTTAATCAAAACTTTGTGAATTAGTGATCACATAATCCCAATAAATGACTTACTCATAGTTTCTCTGTCCAGCACCTTATGATTGGTTAGCTGATGCAGGTATGAGTCCTTGCCTGCCTCTTAATTTTTTCCTGATGAAGCTGTGGAGAACAATAAAAAGTATTTTTAGTCCAGATAAATATATACTACTGAAAATTATGAAAAACTAATAGGCCGGAGGAATTCTCCAGCCTTCATCATTCGTGTCTTTGGATAAATATATTTGTAGATTTAAATTGCACAACTTTGGCTCTCGGTCAGTTTCTAGAAGATTGCTACTTCAACTCAAGACGCACTCATCTTCTGGGACATTTAAATGAAATCAGGAATTGATTTGGTCCAAGCTTCTGATACATCTTGCTGCCCTTTTCAACACCCTTGTCAGAATCTTGTTTCCCAAACCTTACAATATGATTCATCTATAATAGATATGATCAGTTCTTGATATTGACATTGTTTTTTTATTAGCTTCAGAAATGCATATCTTTTTGGAATATCTGGAATGAATCTAACAGCTTGTCAGGTGAACCTTACCAGACCCTGAGGTCAGACTGAGATAAAATTAGGACAAAATAGATAGATTAGCCTTAATTTTAGGGGTTGTTCAATGTTTCTGGCATGTTATTTGTATCCAATGGACTCTTCTTATTTCAGCTAGAATCTCATGTTTATTCTATTAATCTACTACCTCTTTAAAAAGTACAGATTTATAATGGTGAACTTTGTAGCTTTGATGCCTTGAAACAGTATATTATATTTTTCATCTCCCTATACTAAAATTCCTCCTCATTTGCTCATTTATTTCTACAAAACTATTAATTTCATAGTGAAGATGACTGAAAAGTGTATTTTATTTGTACCCATATTTATATAATACAAAAACTTGTCCTGATAACCTTGGTCACATAAATGTGGTGCCAAAAATGTTTAGTGAACAGATAGACTTAATTATTTAATTAAAATGGAAAGCAGAGGGAGGATTTAAATGACAAGTAAGCTTTCTCATTATATATGGCATCATTCTGAATTGGCTTCTTGATTTATTTAGATTTATACAAACTGTCCACATGGAATGTATATATAGTTCAAGAAAGATGTGAAAACATGCAGTTTTTCATGTGAAGCTGTATCTGCAAAGACAGGACTAATTATTCACTAATGTGGATATGCTTCATCTAACTTCTTATAAATGTAAAATCATTTGTTTTTTAGATATAGAGAGAAAGAATCAATTTTATTTAGTTTTTCATGTTGCTTTCCTTGCTTCAGCACTTTGTTGTGTACATGGTGCTGGGATTCAAACTCGCATGTTAGTACATGCCAAGTAAACACTCCACAACTGCTGAGCCATTGCTCCAGCCCCTTGAAATAATTCTTAATAGGTGTGTACCACTGTGCCCAGCTTATCACAGTTTTTACAAATGTTAGACTAATTTATTTTTGAAATTATTGATTTAAATGGTGATGTAACAAACAACATTGAAAAGTGACAATAAATATCATCATTTTAAATTTGCAATAATAGAAAATAGAAAATATATATTACAGAATATTACAAATATTTTCTATAGTTATATTTACTGTGATAAGGAAAATTCTTCTATTTGAAGCTAAGATTAAATTTTATCAGGAATTAATAGGCCTTGAATAATTAACCAAAAATTGGACATGTTGAAAAGATGACCATAATTTTGTTTATTTCCTACCTATTTAATACAGAATCCATAGTTAAATAATATTTTAATGCTGAATATTTCTGTAATACCTAAGTGTGTGAGTCAGCTTTCTACTGCTGTAACAAAATACCTGAGAAAACAACTTAGAGGAGAAAATATTTATTTTGGTTCATGATTTCAGAGATTTTAGCCCATGATTTACTGGATCTATTACTTTGGACCTGAGAAAACATAGAACATCATGATAGAGGGCATGGTGAAGGAAAGTTGTACATCTCATAGCACAGCAAGAAAGCAGAGAGAAAGAAAAAGGTAAAAAGAGGTTGGGGATAGGACATATCCTTTCAGGGCATGCCCCCAGTGGAATAATTCATCAGCAAATTCAGAGTCTTCATAATACAATCACTTTCAAGAGCCCCACCTCTTAACACTGCTGTATGTGGGACATAGCCTTTAGCACATAAGCCTTTGGGGAACGCTCCAGATTCAAACCATAACATTCTTTCCCTGGCTCCAAAAGACACATACCTATCTCTCAGTTTGAAATGCATTTTATCTATTGCTAAGAATCCTCAAAGTCTTAACGTTGCATCATTGCTCAGCAGTACAGATTTAAAGTCTCCTCTGAGACTCAAGGCAACACTTAACAGTGAGCCCTGGTAAAAATTTAAAAAAATATAATATTATACTTTTAACATATAATAGGGAAGTAGAAAGGAGGGATGAGACTAAAGTAAATTTGAAACTGAGAAGGTAAAACCCTAAGTCAATTCCATGTATAGCAGCTTTGGGTTGTGGCAGTAGGATGTGAGTTCCAAGGGACTTGAGCAGGTCTATCCCTTTGCATTTTCTAGTTTCAACCTGTATGGTCTCATGGTCTCTCCTTGGGGCTGGCTCAATCACTACTACTGCTTGTGTGTTTTTGTTGTTGTTGTTTTGTTTTGTTTTTAGTGTTTTTTTTGGGTTGTAGATCTTCCACATTTCTGACTTCCTGGGGTCTCCATGGAATCTTCGTCCTCACTTTCACAGCTTCATGTATTTTCCTCTCAGAGCCTCTCACACACTGTCTTACCTCTCAAGCCTTCTTTTGAAATCACAGTGGAAACCTCTGTGACCCAAAATTATTATACTCTTGCAAAACCATCACCCTGTGGATGATGCCAAGGTCTGCCTCTAGCTCAAACAGTCACTGATGCACATCAACCACAACTGCAGCAGCTTGTGAGTGAACATGATTAAATGATTCGTTGGGAAACAGTTTCCTAGGCATTGTTGTCTGAGCAAGGTGCCACAATGCTCTCTTCTGAGAGCATAGTCTTTCAAGTGAGTTTTCAGATCTATAGGCTGGGTCTGCAACAGGTGGAGTCTTTGTAGTCTTACTAGTTCCTGAGATGCCCTCAAGGTATTTTTTTCTATTATCTCAGTGCAGAGTACTTCATTTCTCTTTTATAGTGCCAATCTCTTCAGCAACCATACCTTCTTGGGTCCCAATTTTACAATGTCTTCTCTTCTAGACAAAACACACATTTTTCCAATCTTTTTACTCTCTATCTTGATCCAGATTCTCAATATAAGCTTGGAAAAAAGCAGCCAGCAATATCCATAGCACTTCCTCCATGCTGTGCTGCCTTGAAGTTACCTGCAGGAGAGTAATTAGTCCATCACTTTAAAACTATGTTCCCGCAAAGTCTCAGGGAATAAACAAAATGCGGACAAGTTCTTTACCAAAATAAAATATGAATGGCTTCTAGTCCAATTCCCAGTAGCAGCCTCATTCCCATTTGAAACCTCATGAACACTGTCTTTAATGTCTGCATTACTATCAGTATTCTATTCTTTTGAACTCACATCAGAATTGCCCACTAATTTCTGCTTATGCCATATAAGGGCTTCTCTAGTCTGCATTTCCAAATTTTTCTAAATTTCTCCTGTCAAGCAATTCCAAAAACTTTTGCATCACATGATCAGGTATATTCACAACAGCAACCCCAGTTTTTGGTACCAATTTTCTGTGTGATTTATCTTTTCATCCCTTTGACAAAACACCTAAAAAATCAATATCATGGAGGAAAGATTTGTTTAGTTCTTGGCATCAGTTCATGGTGATCTGGCTCCATTCATCACTGGCCTTGGTGAGGCATTATATCATGACAGAGAGTGTAACCAAACAAAGCTGCCTGCATCATGCTGGTGGGGAAGGAAGGCAGGGGGCCAGGGACTAGATACAGTCCCTGAGGTTATGCCCCCAAGGATTCCGTCCCTCCCAATTAGATTACATCTCCTAAAGTTTCTACAACCTCCCAATAAGTCATTTAGCTATGAAAATTTTCATTGATTTATCCACAGATGAGTTTAGACCTTCATGATCCAATCACTTCCCCAAATTGCCACTTCTGAACATTGCTGCTTTGGGGAACAAGCCTTCAACACACGAGTGTTGAACCTGCTTTCCTAGGAATCATTTGACCATTCCAGCCATTGAGACAGTCAGAAGTTGTTATAGTTGTGGTTCATGTGGGCCCAGCGACTGAGCTGGAGGCAAGCCTTCATATTCAAACCATTACTCTAGGTAATTTCACTGATAAACTATGATTTTTCTAATATGCTGTTGGATTTGGTTTGTGGATTAGCTAAAAATACATTAGGCTGACACTATGCACAAATTTCCTTTCAAATAAGAAGCAAAAGGAAGAATATATTACTCAGTGAATAAGAAGTTCAAGTTAGGCACACTAATAACTGAGTGAGTAAAAAGTTCAATAATATGATTTATAATACAGCTTATCTTTCTGTTATGTTATCCTCAATGTGGTTGTAAATAGCATTTTTAGTAACCTAATACTATTTCAGAGATGATCTAGAATTTATTTAACTATTATCTATATGTTGTATCTTTAGATTATTTAAATAATTTGCACTTATGTGTGACATTTAGAAAAACAAATATAAATTGGTCTCTACATTTTACCTTTGTGTCTTTAAATTCTTTTATGTTTAGAGAAGTGAAAATATAGGATCAAAATATGTGAGCAATTTAAAACTTTCATCTAGAAACCATCTCCTCCCAGCAAGCATCTGGGTATAAATACCTCTGTCCCATGGCATACCATCAACAGTATTAAGCGCTGTCATTAAAAATAAAATGTAAAAAGCCTTTTGTTCATAGGAATACGTGAATGTGTATGTTAATTATATAATTTCCTCTATCATGCCCATTCTGCCTAATTTGTTCCTCAGTAATTGTGGTGGCTTAAAAATTTTGTCTGTTTTTATTACTTTGGAATAAATAATTTTGTTGAGCAGGGAGCACTAAATGAACTTTGGGGAAAGAGTCAAAAGAGTAGAAAAGTACATAAAGGCTGAGAGTAGTAGAGAAAAAGAAGTGGAATCCAGAAGTATTTCTAGGGATTATGATTCCATCATGTTATTTGACAAACATAAGTAAGGAATTTGATGTATGTTGAAATTATTTTTGATTGCATGGATTATGTTTTATGGTCCACAGCATCTTTATGAGATTGAACCACCTCATTTTTAAAAAAGCTTTTCATGCATATTTTGATTATTTCATGCATAATTTGATTTTAGTATGGCATGGCCATTACTAAATCCAAAATAGCAAGTCACTTTTTGCTAGCATTTTAATATTTACTCTTCACTACTCAATTCATTCTTAGTTTTTATCTATAATGAGGATGGTTCTTCAAATTCCCCATCAGGCAGGACAATGAAGCATCTGTTGAGTACCAACCGCATGTGAGCTTTGTGCTGGTGCCACGGTGAAAAAATATACCAAATACACTTGAAATTCTTTGAAAGAGACAGAAACACAATTGTACAGAATGGTTATTTTTCTATCCTGAATCTATTTTCCACTCTCTCCTTCCTAACAAATCTTCAATTTATTCATCTCCTTATGGCAAACTACCTTCATTCTTAGTCCCAATGGTGGTTCACAACTAAACAGCAAGCACATGCCATTCTCTTGGTTATTGAATCTTGGCTCTTTAGATGAATGGAAAGGACCACATTCCACAGGGGAGGGAGAGGATCCTTTCCACTGGTTGTTCTTAAGGGAGGATATCACTTTGCTAGTAAGAAAAACTTCTTATGATTCCTAAGGATAATTAAACTTAGGATTTAACCAGTAATATTAACAGAAGGGCAAAGGTAGTGAAAGAAATTAAGTGCCTGATATCATCATCTAGGTACTGAATGAACAATCCATGATGCCTGTCTTCCTCTTGACTTTCTACTATGGGAGCAGACAAATTTTTAAAAATATTTTGAGTTTCTGTTTCCATTAGTTACAGAAACATAAAATATCTCAACTGATATTAGCAGTTAATAATTAAATAGCAAATATCTGAAAATTATTTTCATATTTTCAGCTACAGCCTTTATATACTTAAATGTAAATATATATTTTGAGGTGTGCTGTTATTTTTAGTGCAATGGAAATTATTAGTTTTCTTTCTAAACATACTTGGTTTTGTTTTAGCAATAGACACTTTTTTGCAAACCTACTGATATATTCTCTCCTCTCATATTTCTCTGCTTAAATGTCAGTTTGAAAGTTAAATATAAACTGAATATTTATGTGAGTAGATTTAAAAGATTGCCTTCTTCCGTCTGACTGTAACTTGATTATAATGTTGATTCTTGATAAATTAAAATTCTATAATATTATACAATGTATTAATGAAGCTTTTAATAGTTGATTAATTTGGTATAAAATTTATTTTAATGTATGTGTAACTGATTGCTGTGTTTGGATTTACATGATCTAATGGCTTAAGAGGATATGTTTGTATTTTTAATATTTCTTTAGTAGCATGCTAATCAGAGATTTATAATTCCATAGACCTCTCAAGAACTCTTATTGTTAATTTTTACTACAAAAATATTAAAAGAGAGAAGTCAACTTGCTAAATCACCAATAAGGAATGACAGAGTAAAAAATGCATTCCATTTGCAAAATAAAATTCAAAATTGCAAAATGCAATGGTCTGGAAAAGATTAGTTCCTTTTATGTAATAGATAAAACATACAGAGTGCCAAATAAAACCTTAAAATTCACAAAACCAAGCATTACTTTGCTTTTCATAACCTTGTGTTTCCACCTAATAAATATTCACCTTGATGCTTCTCCACAAGTTTTTTGCCTTCAGGAATGAAGGTAAACGGGCCAGAGGAAAGATAAGACTGTATTGGAGTATTGATATTTAGAGAGCAGGTACTTGTTAAAGTCATCCAATAGTAATTTGGCTTTAGCTGCACAAACTCAAAGTCTTATATTTTCAACATGGAAATACCTGTGGTGAAGAGATTGGTTTAACAAACTCACAGGCTTAACTGTTAGAATGAAAGATGATAAATAGAGTTATATGATACAATCTTTCTTCTTATCAAGATACAATGAATGGTCAATGATAAGATCCCTAGTTTGGGTGATGGGCAAGGTTATTATTGAAAAAATAAATGAGTAAATAAATAAATAAAAGGCTGTTTTTGTGAAAATTCCAACATATTCATGAAAACCATTACTTCATATCTTTCATATTTGGAGCAGGGAAATTGGTTTCTAGCCAATGTTTCATCTCCTCTGTTCACCACTGAATGTCCAGTGCTTAACACAGCAGAACAAAGAAATTACTCCATGTGCTTGATTGTATGAATAAATATATGCAAAAGTGATAGATATGATCACCGCAAGTTAATTTTTCTGTAATACCTATTATGGAGGAAGTTCAGAAAGGTAATACCTTTCTCAGGACATTTCCTTGTATTGACAAAAAAAATATGCACAAGAAGGTAAATACTACAATAACTTGTGATTACAACACTTGACAATACAGGGTTTCGACACAGCAAAGAGAGTCTTCCAATATGTTTAAATATCTAGTGTTCCATAGAGCCCTATTTTATTCAAGCAAAAAAACATAAATAAATCTGATTTTATTTTTAAAATAACTTGCATGCTTGATTATTATATATATGATTTTCTGGATATCTTACAGTCTCAGAATGTTGCTGCTGATCTATGTATTTGCATAATATGTACAACAGTGAAGCCAGTATTTTCCCTTGAATTTGAGCTGTAGGCCCAATAATTACTTTTGAATAAGTGGGATTCATGATTTTGTTTTAGTGCCTGACAATGACTTGGCTTCAATAGTCTTTGCCTAAAGAGTTAATGCTTTTCAAAATGTAACCAAAATGTTTTGACCTTGCTATCACTGCAATAATGTATGAAATGCAAGGAAAATTTAGTCCTCAATTTTATGATTCATTTACCCATCAAACTATCTCATTAAAGCCACTTCATATTCAGGAAACTTCTTAGCAAATTATTTCCAGCTTATTTTAGAGTCTCAGGAAGTTGACACTTCCTAACCCAACCTAAATCCCTGTGGATTCTCCTTAGTGTATAATTCAGACCTCACACAGGTTTTATTTTGCTACAATTAATGGAGAGATAGGTTTCCAAATTCTCCCTGAAGCATTTATTGTAAGAAACTCAAACAAAATTTCTTTCAGCTACTTACTTTCCATATCTCATCCCCCTACACATTAAAAGGAATAATTTTCATTGTCTTAATTTTCTGGAATTATGTTTCTTAATATTTACTTTAATCATTCACAATAAGATATTTCTTTAATGTTCATAATACTCCACATTTCTTAATATTCTTTTCATTATTGGTGAAGTATTCTTTCTTCTTTATAAAATAGTATACATCTAATCTTTTATCTACTTGTTATTAAAAAGAGAAATAATCTCTTAATCTTTGTAGAATAATTAATAAAATCATAATTGCAGTGAAACCAAGAATGGTAACTGTATACACAAAATAATCTGATTTATTTAACTTGTGCCAGGCAGAAGAAAGTAAAGGTCACCTGACAATAGGCTAATTCCAAATTGAAAATAATGTGATGAAAATAGATGAAAGAAAATAAAAGACATATTCTGGGTCATTGGACTAAGGTGACCTGGAAAACATTTGGAGTATATGTGTATAGAGAATATGTGTATAGAAATTCGAAAGCAAAATTTAATTTTATTTACGGAAATCTATGAGATATATATATATATATATATATATATATATACCTCATAAATTTCCGTACATAAAATTAGATTTATATATATCTATATCTATATATCTATATATATATCGATATATATATAGATATACATATATATATTTAGGAACGGTGAGAAGAGGGATGAAATGAGACAACCATGGTTTATCAAGGTATTATTGGTGGGTGAGATCCTGGATTGCCCCAAATTAATAGCAAACAGACCATATAAGCTCTAGGCATATGCTAGCTAGACAGTAGTGTTAAAGACTGCTGGAAATAATAAAAACAGAACATGCCTTCTTGACAGGTTTTAGACATGTAGTTTTTTTTTTTTAAAGCAAGAAAATAAATATTGAACACGACAGAAATTCAGAGGCATTTTGTGATTATTGTAATGATCTGTTTTTTAAGAAAGAGGGACAGTGAGAGAAGAGAAAAAGAAGCAATTTTTATTTAATTTTTCATGAGACCTTCATTGCTCCAACACTTGGTTGTATACGTGGGGTTGGGGTTTGAACCTGAGTCCTCAGACATGCCGGGCAAGCACTGTAACCACAGAGCTACCGCTCCAGCCCGTGAACTTACTTTTAATCATATGGCAAGAGCATACCCCAGGGTCTGGAGTATGAGGTATTTCTATAGAGGCGCAAGCCTAAGATTCATGTTGCAATGGAATTGGGGTAGTGAGTTCTATTCCTTTCCTTGTATCTGCTTCTCAGTTCAACCCTTTGCCCTGCCTTATTGATGCACATTTGCATAAAATAAAAGCAATATCTGAAATGTGTTTTATGAGTTTTGACAAATTTATGCATCCAATTAACCAACACTCTTCAAAAGAATATTGCTTTCTTCTAGAATATTCTTTCATGTTAATTTCCTAATAATTCTTTTTTGCTTCTCCCACTCAAACATACTGTTCAATTTTTCTATTGAAGTATTTTATCCCTCCTTGAACTGCATATAAATGGAATTCTGGAATATGAAGTTATTCTGTTTTGCTTCTTTTGCTCAGTGTGTTGCTTTAAGGTTCATCCATGTATATCAGTGGTTAATTCCTTTTTATTGTTTAGTAGTATTCCATTATTTTACAATACCAATCTAGATTATCCACTCTCCACTTAATGAAATTGGTATAATTTCCAATTTATTGTAACTGTTATGAACATGAACATTAATATACATGTCTTCTTTGTGTACTCTCATGGTTGAAGATTTTTAAAAAATCTCTTTCATAGTAAATTGAATAATGGTCAATGTACCCAGTCCTAATCCCTGGACTTTTTAAATGCGACTTTATTTAGAAAATAGACTTTGCCAATCTAATCTAATTAAGGATGTTGAAATGAAGAGGGCCCCCTGTACTATGCAGATGATCTCTAAATATAATCACTATACCTTCTAAAGGAAAGACATGGGGTTTTAAGAGATACATAAAAAGTCTACACGCTTTCAAAGCTAAGGTTCTTGAAATTGCCTTTGCTAACTTGCAAAGCCTTCTTCTCCTCCCACCCACAGGAGGAGGTTGAACTCCCACTTCCACTTCCTTCTCAGCCAGCCAAGAATACTTTCAGGCAAAAATCATCAGTGACTAAACTTGCCAAATTAACTCAAATATCTTTTGAAAATCTTATTTTGCTATTCCTGTATTTGACACCATTGAATCTTTCAGCATGAAAGATTTTTTTCCTTTGAGTTCCACTAAACTACTAAGGGTAAAATGATATACTAGTTTATAACTTGCCCATAATATGAACTCAGTAAATGTACTAAAAATTGATATATTATTTTGTTAATTTTATTAGCTCATGGTTTCCATATATAATATGATATGTTTACAAATATAAGCATAATAAAATCCATGAGCTTTTTTTAATACAAGAGGTCATTTTATAATGTTAAGATGCTTCAAGTTATTTTTCTTCTACTTCTATTTTATAATTTTCTTTATAAACCGATAGTTATCTCAATTATATACAACACAATTTTTCTTACATTTTCCCCCTTAACAATGAGATATTAGATGCAATGTTTATTAAACTTATGTTATTAATTTTTTGTTACTTTCCTGGAAAAAATAAATTAGCAACATTTTGTACGTAACCCCTTATTATTTGTAAAGTAATATTTCGATTAAAATATGCAGTTTCACTCCAAGTGCACTTTAATGTTATGCTTGGTTAGTTTTCATTTTGCTATACTAGTACTGAGTAGTATTAATATTGTTAAGTTCAACCATATCCAAAGTGGTTTACTTGCTCCAAATTATACTGCTTTTGTTTCCTTTGCACTTCATTTATAATCCCATAAAACTTTAAAAATATTAAACATGTCTAAAACATTAAAACTCAAAGATGAAAGGTATTTTAGTCTTGTTATTCATACTATTTCTCCTTTCATTTCACACTTTAAAGTTTTAATATTTTTAATAAAACTTTTTTTTTTTTAAAGAAAGAGGACAGTGAGAGAGAGAGAGAGAGA
>PVKS010010490.1:0-27092 GCA_004027875.1 Aplodontia rufa | reverse complement strand
TTAAAATGTCTATGTGGCTTTGCAATAATTAAATGACCCTCAAATTCTTAGCAATCGAATTATTAGAACACCACTTGTGTATTGAGTGGATACTACGAATCCTTCCACTTTGGCACTCACTTTTCTATCCTTCAGCCTAACCATTATGCAGAATTTAGGTAAATGACTTATTTGTTTTTTTTCCAATATGCTCTTTGTACTTTTTCTCCTAAGAAATGGAAAGACATAAAATCCAAGAAATGGGCTATTCAACTCAGGATAAAGATGAATGGACCTTCCAGGAATTTAAAGAAAACATAATTAAAACATTTTTGCAACATGGCAAAGAATCAGACAAGCACAATGGAAGCAGAAGGATGAAGATTCAAGGGAGGATATCACCAACAAAATAAAATATGGAAAGATTCCTTGGGTTATATATTAGGGGAAATTAAACTTCTGCAAAAATCTGAAAATGAATGAGTAGAATAAGCAAATGAAAATTACTGTAGTTATCAAATCAAATGAAAAATTAGAAAAAAAAAGATTTTTTGTACAACTCAGATTTTTTTATAAATAACATTTCCAAAGACAAAATAATATAATCTCAATTGCTATTTTAAAACATACTGATATAATAAATTTGGTAGGACATTATACGAGGGGAATGTGATGTTTTTATTATGCCTCTGCATTTGTGATTCTGTTTGCGTACAAAGTGTGGAACATGAAAAGTGCTAATTATTCATCTTATATAATAGGAAGTCAGTAGACTGAGGTTTAAAAAATGAGAAAAAGCTATAAAAACATGCCATTCAATATTAAAAATGGTAGAAAAAATAATTAGTGTTAAAAACATTTACCTCTCTAAAGAGGGCATGATTGATAGTTATTGGACTTTTAAAACGGGATCCATGGATTTCAGATAATAATCAATTTCTAAAATTTTGTAAAATAAACATATTTTTGTGAACATTCCGATGCTTATCGAGATATGCAGTGATAACTGAATGAATATAAAATCTTTGCTGTCATGACTAGGAAGTAATTTGTTTTCCAGGACAGTTTTTGTCTATGGACATACCAAATTAATTTGGGGCTTTTATTCCTCTGATTTCTTTGCTTTAATATGATATAGACAGTGAAGATTCTCATTATATAATATAAGTAGAGCCTTTATATTATTTCATGAAAATATGTTCATTTATGGTAAATTTTCTGCACTAAAATATAAATATGAAAATGTTTTCAGTAAAATTAATCTTTCCCATTCATTTCTATCCTTAATTATCTCTTCTTAGCTTCCTTTGGGGCATGTGCTAAGTGTTTGTTGTCTGTTCTCCATAGAATAAAAAGAGGCATAGACCATATTTCCAATTTCTTTTTACATTAAATTATGCTATCGTGCTTCCTGTGTTACTCAAAAGTTCATAGGAAAGGATTAAAATTATATTTTGTTTTACTGGTACTGATTTTTAAATTATCTTCTTTCAAGTTTTTCACTTTTTTGCAACTGGCTATAGCTTTTGTATCAAAAACAAAAGTATTGGTCCCTTTAGAATTACATTGCTTTACTTTTTGGGGAAAACTAGAGTTAACACTGATTCAAACTATATTTATTAATTTCTAAAATATGTCTGATAGATTAGATTCCCAAAGTTATCATAGTCAATTGTTATGGTATCAATGTCAGACTCAAGATTCAACCTAAGATCTAAATAGTTTTTCCAAAAAATGTTTCAGATTGTTTAAAATATTTGGTGACAAAACAATCCAAACAATACATACAGTTTTAACTTTCCTCTTTTTGTAGAATATAGAAAACTCTTAAAGAGTATTTTAAGCATCAGAATTTATTATAATATTGAGTTAGCAAAAACTCCATTAATTAGATGAATAGGTCTGTTCTCACTATTGATTTCTATGGCTTTGAATAATAAAAGCAAATGCATCTGCTTATATGCACCAAACCATTGTGTGACTTCCAAGTATTGAATTATGTATTCTATATAAATGGATTTTTTATTTTATGGGTTATTTTTTCCAATATAATTCCTAGGTGAATTCAATTTTCATGTAAAAGGAATCAGCTCTTCAAGCTTAAGACAGACAGCTACATCAGATATAATGGAAAATTAGTGCATATTAATAATATAGATGACCAAACCTCTCATTCATATTTGTAGTAATATATAGAACTAATACTCACTCATGTACTTTATGAAGGCAGTGATCAAATGTGACCAAAATGCGATGTGTGATAACAAAAAACCAGTCAAATGATATCATATTCAAATGTAGTTTCAATAAATCCATAAATGCATACTAGGTTAAAAAGAAAAGTTTAAGGTTTGGGTGGGGCATTCTTATTTTCCAAAAACAATATTAAGAGAAATCACTTGTATTTATTTGATAAAATATATTTTTGTTCTTTTACAAAATAAAGCATTATGATATAAATAAACTAGGAGTATCTGTATACAAATTATCTGAATTATGCCATTTAAAATATTTTTATATATTAGAAATGAATTCTGTCATATGAATTACAGGGTAAGCAAGTGAATATAATTTAAAGAAGTGATTTTCATTCCTTTTATAAGTTTTTATGCTCATTCAGTTCCCAGATACATTGAGGCAATTTCTGATAGCACAATATTTTACCATCATATTTGTAAGACTCTTGTATTATAATAAGCAATTTCCTTACCAGTGCTAACTGTATCACTGAAGTCACTCATTTTTGTACATTCAAATTCCTTTTATCATCTTTTATTACAATGATGTAATATACAAATGAAAATAAATCACTTTTAATTAAATCTTCCAAAATAAATATAATATTTCTAGTTCACCGGTCACAGTGATGATTCCCAGAGATGTGTATTAAGCATTGTTGTTTTCAAACTGCATGATATCACTCTGTTTGAATGTATAAAATTTATAGGGAAGTAGACATTTTGTTATGCTCAGGAGAGGACAATTTTTTAAACATAACAGAAGGAATTTAAGCCTAAATATCAAAAGGCAATTTTGCTACACTAAAGAGAAAATTTATGGATTAAAATAATACAAAATGTTAGAAGGCATTTATGTTTTGAAAATGGAAAATAAGTTATATAAAACTTAAATGTATTTAAAAGATATTTGCCATATTTTGTATGGAATGAGTTGTACCATTATAGTGCTAAGAATTATTTCATGGTAACTTTACAAAAGTACAGGACAGTTGAACTGCAATTCATTTATAAAATATTGTTGTGCAAAAAATAACACTTGTCCTTCATTCGTAAAAGTACTTGTATTTGTAGCATAAATAAAGCATAATTAGTAAAACCCATACTAATAATTAACACTGAGAGCACATATTATATGGCAAGCACCAATAAGCACTTGTTGTGAATTATTCAATTTGTTTGATTATAATCATGTCTAACAACAACAAAAATCCTAATGCATTAAAAATGACACATATTTTCAAATAATTAAAAAGTTTATATAATAGATGGCTTATTTAATTGTGCCATAGAAATGGTAAAGTCTTCATCTCCTTAGAGCTCTTAATGCTTTTTTTTTTTTTTAAAGAAAGAAGGACAGTGAGTGAGCGAGAGAGAGAGAGAGAGAGAGATAGAAGGAATAACAATTTTTATTGAGTTTTTCACGTGGCTTTTGTTGCTCTGACACTTAGTTGTGTACTTTGTTGCTGGGGTTTGAACCCCTGTGCTAGCGCATGCTGGGAAAGCGCTCGAAATCCCGAGCCACCACTCCAGCCCCTCTTATACTTTTGGGGATAAAAAACAAAAACAAAAACAAAATTTTAAATGTCCAGTTAATTGAAAAACCAGAGAAACAATTTTTGTCAAAATTGTACAGCAAAATCAAGCAATGATGCACCTTTCTTGCAATGATAGAGAAAATATAAAAATAGCTAGAACCAAAATCAAAGAAGTGAGAAGCATAACTATACATTGATGGCAAAATTAAAAAACAGAAAATCAAAATAAATACATTCCACACTCTAGAAAAATTATATTTTGTATGGTCATGGCAGAGATTAAATAAGATTCTGTCATGCTGGCTCTGAGCATCCGTCTCAATTTTGTTTATGGTGTGTGGATACTGGAGGAGCAGGGAAAGGAATGAAAGAGTGGGCAGCAGGAAGAGGCAAGCATGAAGGTGCATTTTTCAAGACTTGTTGATTGTGCCACAGTTGCATGGTTATAAATAGATGTAAAACTATATGTAAGCATTCCTTAAGTTGAAGACTAAGAATAAATAAATTGTAGCACCAATATTTAGTGGATGCTCAAAGAATAAAAGCATCTGAGAGAATCAATAGATTGGGGAGACCTGGAAAATTTGTTCAAAAATGAGTACCTGATACATATATTTCTAATCCAAAATCAAGAAATATATTCACATATTTATTCATTCTGTAAGGTTTGTTTAAATAAGCTTGTTAATGATGGCAGCAGGATTGCATTGAAATTGACTTTGAACATCATGTCACAGAAAGTGAGTGAGTTCATAGAAATGCTCCTACCTAGCTTTTAAGTTGAAGATCTCTGAGGGATAGCTGATGCTGTCAGAGTGAGATGAAAAACTCACCGTTTGGAACCTGTGTTAGTTTCAAAGGATGAACGAAAAGTCAGAATTGAGTTCCAACTTCTTAGAGTATTTCCTTTTGGGATGACACCAGAATCTTGTCCACCTGCATCCCTCTCAGGAGAAACCTCTCTCAGTTGGAGCAGATCCCTTTATGAGAAGAAAATATTAATATCCCAGAAGAGACGTCACAAGCCACCCTGTACTTCTCTCTATCTCTTTGCTGCTCTAGGGAAAATAAAAAGAATCAGATGATCAGTTTGGAGAGAGCATGTACAGAAGTCACTATTTACTTGATATGTATCTATGCTGGTCACTCAAATGTTGGGAGGTTTTGAAACCTTGGTGGTTTTAAAACTTGTGTTAGCACTAACACATGGAAAGATGTGATTCTCTAATGCTTTATAGTAAATCATATGAGGCATATGAAACCAAAGATCTGTTTCTCATCTATGTGCCCTTAAGCAAGATGAAATTGTGAATTATAATTAGTTTTTCATATCCTAATTAATAATACACCTCTAAAAATGCAAAATAAATAGCCAACAGAATATTTTTCCTATGATTAACAGTGAACAAAAAGGACTATACAAAGCCTTCTAAGTACTAATAACACATTTTGCTTACTTTTTAAATTTTAAAAGTAAAAGCAGCTTTGATTGCAGGTCCTACAACCATAAAGTATATATTTTCCGGTAATTACAACAACTAATAAAAGATCTTTTATTTGTCATGGATAAGGACTGTAAAGGGGCCTGTGATAGTGTTTCCTCAGTCCTTCACATGATTCTTGCAGGTGCCTATTAGTTAGGTAACTTTGGTTTTCAAATGATGGAAATGCCTAAGAAGATCCCAGTTAACTAACAATAACTGGATATGGGTTCAGATGAACTTCATTCTCTGTATCTGTTTTGCTTCTCTCATTTCCTTTTACTATGAAAGAGGGAAAGCTGAGAGCTAACTGCCATGACTTATAATGCTCCTATCACCATAACTTTATCAACACTAGTAGGAAAGTCCCAGGAAAGTCTAGGATTGGCCTAGTCATATGTCATGCCTACGGTAAAGCAATCTGTAGCAGAGGATTGGAAATGTTTGATTGGTCTGCAAGGGTCACAAGTCAACATTTTTCCATGAGGATGACATCTTTGACAGCAGGTTCCTACTAGGACCAAAAATATAAGGATGCTGAAAAACTGCTTATATCCACTGTGGCCAAGATATGAATAACAAGCTGGACCTGGAATTATAGAGCCAGCATTACACGACAATCTTTAAATATAACTATTTAATTACTGTACGAGAAAAGTGATATCAATTATTTTAACCAGGAGAATTTAAAATGGATAAATAAGTAAGTACAAGGGTACTGAAAATATAAGGACAATGAAGGATCTCACAGGGGGTACTGCAAGAAGTAACTGCCAGTAACTGTGATCTTGGAATTCCCTCCCCCCAAGAAGAAAAAATCTAGGACCTTTAGAAGCCAGAAAATCCAACAAGTATATGCAAAAATGCTCAACATTGCTAATCATCAGGTAAATGAAAATGAAACCTCACACCTGTTAGAAAGGCTATACATAGAAAATAAAATACACGTTGGTGAAGATGTGATATAAAGGAACTCTTGGATGCTGTTGGTGGAAATATAAATTAGTGAAACCATTTTGTAAAAAAGTACGGAGGCTCCCCCAAAATTAAAAAATAGTTACTGAGACAGCAATCTACCTGTTTGTTATGTATCTAAAGGATATGAAATTGTTATATTGAAGAGATAACAACAGTTTCACATTCATCACAGCATTATTCATAATAGCAAAGCTATGGAAATGACCTAACAGTCTGTCAGTGGATGAAAAGAACAAGAAAATATGGTATATAACTACAATGATTTATTATTCAGGTTTAGAAAGGGAAGTATTTCTGCCATTTACAATAATATGAATGAACCTGGAGAACTATATGTTAAGTACATAAACTAGGCACAGTAAGACAAATACCACATGATTTCATTTAAATGCTTGGTGTAAAAAGATGAACTCATAAATACAGAGAGTACAATGGAAGATATCAGAGTCTGGGACAGAGTGAAGGATGGAAGGATTGGTGAGATGTTGGTGAAAGGGAACAAAATTTCAGTTAGAAGAAGTTCAAGATATCAACTATACATTGTGATGACTACTGTTAATAACAATATATTGTACACTTGAAATTTGCTAGGAAAGTAGATTTCATTGTACCCTAACCTGTCTCATAAAAGGGGAATTTAATATAAAAAGTGGACAGCTTGAGGCTGGAGTGTGGCTCAGTGATTACAGCACTTGCCTGGCATGCATTAGTATGCAGGTTCGAATCCCAGCACCACACACACAATGAAGTGTTGGAGGAATTAATATCAGATGAAAAACTAAACAAACTTGATTCTCTTTTTCTCTTTATCACTGTTCTTCTTGCTCTCTAAAAAAAAAAAACAAAAACAAAACAAACAAAAAAAAAAAAACACTACATCCAAAAAAAAAGTGTAAACAGCTGAAGTTCTCTGTGAGTATTGCTTTAATCTAATGATTAGAAACATAACAATTGAAGGCACCCAGGACACCACCAGTAGGACTCCCATCCAGAGAAGCCCAGCTTAGGACAAACCAAGGGAGGTTCCATGCCTGGAGCAGACCCTCCTACATATGCCTCGCATTCCTGTTGGGGCCTGTTTGAGTCCCCTTGAAAGGTGCTCAGGACATCACTGCTAGGACCACTGTCTGGAGTAGGCCTGCTAAGGACCAACCAGGGAAGGTTCCCTGCCTAGAGCAGTCCCTCCTTCAAATGCTCCACATTCCTGTAGGGGTCTGTTTGTGTACCACTGGAAGATAGTAATACATTCTAGTAGTTTCAGAGTTGCAATCTTGAGCCTGGAACCAAAATGTAGAGCAATATGAGGACCCAGTCAGAAAGAGCATCTAGAAGAAGGTGATCATCAAAGAGTTGGTGGCTGATGTGACCCTTTGATTTGCAAGGAAAAACCAACTGAAAAACTGCCTACCTTCCCCTCAGGAAATCTCAATTCAGAGATCCACAAGAAGCTCTTCAAAATGAAGAATCAAGCAAGAGGAAGTTCACCTCAAACCCAAAACTCCCCCAAAAAGGATGCCACAGATAGGAGTCAAGATGAAAACCTTGAAAATATTATCAATGATCTGATTACTAAAAGAAACAATGAGCTAATATATATATAAATATAATATATATATATATTAGCTAATATATATATATATATATATATATATATATATATATATATATATATAATGAAGGGATTAAGTGAGAAAACTCAAGAGATGATAAACTCTATTATCAAAGAAATACACATACTCAAAAAGCTAGAATCTGCACTCAATGACATGAGAGGAACCATGGAATAATTTAATAATAGACTAACTTCGATAGAAAACAGAACCTCAGGCCTTGAAGAAAGAACTCTGACAATGAGGACTGGCTGAGCAAACTAGAGGGCATGGATGATAAAAACGAAAAAAAAAAAAACCTCAGAACACAAACAGAATTTTAAAAATGTCCAGGATGAAATGAGAAGAAACAATCTAAGAGTATTTGGGATACAGGAATATGAATGGAATAAGGAGCATTCTCAAGGAAATGACTAAAGAAAATTTTGCTCATATAAAAGAGTCAGATATGCTCATCCAGGAAGAATATAGAACTTTAAATAGGTCTAATCAAATGAGAAGCTCACCGAGACACATCATATTCAAAATGTACAACACGGGAATCTAGGAAATAATATTGAAAGTGGCAAGGGACAAACACCCAATCACATTCAGGGGCAAACCAAACAGAATCATAACTGACTTTTCAGTTCAGACTCTGGAAGCAAGAAGATCATGGAAGAAGGTCTTTCAATGCCTGAAAGAACAAAACATACAACCAAGAATACTAAATCCAGCAAAACACAGCTTCAAATTTGAGGGGGAAATAAGAACTTTTCATGATAAGAACAAACTTGCAGCATTCATGAACAGAAAGCCAGCAATACAAAGAATTCTCAAAGATAAACTCCAGATGGAAGAATAAGCTAATATTCCTCAAAACCCCAAAACAGATGAAATTCAATAAAGGTACATGCTATGAATACAGAACTGAGAAAGCACAGATCTTACTAAAAAAACACAATGAATATGGACTACAAGCACATATCTGTTCTAACACTGTGAATAGTCTCAATGCACCAATCAAAAGACACAGACTAAGCCTTAATAGTGGGGGGTTCAAGAGAGTTAACTAATTGGGAGTCAGAGAGGGAGAGTAATGCTGGTGAAATTTAGAGAGGAGATTATATAGACCAATTATGGAGAGTGAGAAAGTGGAGGAGGTAAAGAATTTGCTGAAGAAAGAAAAAGAAATTGATAAAAGCAAAAAATTTGAAAAGAAAAGAAAATTTTAAAAAATTACTAAAATCAAAATAAAGGAAAAAAGAAAATACAGATCCAAAAGGAAGCTAGGATAGCTGTGGCCTGATATAGGAAGGGTAAAATCATTATTACTAAGATTTGGGTGATCATTTAAGGGAAGAAGTTATCCCTGTGAATTATGCTTGTGAGGCATACTATATTTCAAATACTATATGAACTGATCAGAGTACTTCTTCTCAAGAATGAGAACAAGGATAGACAGGATGGAAAAGAGGGAATAAGGGAGATGATAAATAGGGAAAAAGAAAAAGAGAAAGAAACCTAAAAACAGGCTATCGAAAACAGGAAGAAATATTATTATTTTTTTTCCTAAAAGAAGAAAAAATAATTAAATTAAAAAAATGGAAGAGTAGGGGGATAACCACCCCCAGAATTTAACAGAGCAGGGAAACAAATATATATATTGAAGAACCAGTAAACTTTTCCAGTTATCGCATTAGTACACATCTAGAACTGTGTAACAATTTCTGCTGTGATTGCTAATCTTAATAACACTCATTTGTTCTTGAAGTCAGACATATGTGATAGTTAAATACTAGTGTTGCCAAAAATATTGATTGTCACTAATTCCGGTTGCATAGGCTGAATTCAAAAGTCTATTATAGTCAGTTCTAAATAACTAATTTACTTCTGTTTCTTGTAAGCTTTGGTTGTACATATTGATAATTTGCTACTAGCACATGAGGTGTTGGAAATCTGTAAGGGTAACAAACAGTTCACAGTAAAGGGGGTAGTCTTTTGAAATCAACACTCCTGACAAAACCCCATTTTAAGTAAGGGTCTGGACAGATTTCCCAATCCAACAGTTTAGTCCTTAAGGCAGGAGACAGGAAAAAGAAACACTGAGTGTTGTATTGCGTCCACAAACGGTTCACCAGTCAAATAAGAGAAAATAATCTCTTCAGACATGAGGAATCAAACTTAAAGAGATTCACCTCAATCCCAAAACTCCCCTAGAAGGGGGCTATGGCCAAGGACTGGGATGAAAATCTAGAACAATATATCAATGAGCTGATAACGAAAAGGAACAATGAATTAAAAGAAGAGATAATGAAGGGAATAAATGAGAAGACTCAAGAGCTGAGAAACTCTATCATTAAAGAAATTGACTCCCTCACAAAGGAAGTTTCAGACCTAAAATCTGCAGTCAATGACACGATAGGGGCCATGCAAGAATTTAATAATAGATTAACTTCAATAGAAAATAGAACCTCTGTTATTGAAGACAAAACATCTGACAACGAGGACACGTTGACCAAGCTAGAGCTCATTGACACCGAAATAGAAAAACAATTGAGAGATCATGACCAGAATTTTAAGAATGTCTGGGATGAAATGAGAAGAAACAATCTGAGAGTAATTGGGATACAGGAAGAAATTGAGACACGCACCATTGGTATGAGGAATATTCTCAAAGAAATCATGAATGAAAAATGTTCTCACTTAAAAACAGAGTCAGATATGCTCATCCGGAAGCTTCCAGGACACCCAATAGGCCTAATCAAAGGAGAAACTCCTCACAGCACATCATATTCAAAATGTACAACAGAGATACCAAAGAAACTACATTAAAAGCAGCAAGGGAGAGACATCAAATAACATTCAGAGGCAAGCCAATAAGAATTGTATGTGAGTTTTCAGCCCAGACTCTGGAAGCAAGAATGTCTTGGAATGATATCTTTCAACATATAAATGACCACAGCATGCAACCAAGAATTCTATAGCCAGCAATATTCAACTTTAAATTTGATGGAGAAATTAAAACTTTTCATGATAAAACAAAACTGGCAGAATTTGTCAACAGAAAACCTGCCCTACAAAGTATTCTCAATGAATTACTACAGACAGAAGAATAAGTAATTGATATCCAAAACCCACAAACTGAAGAAATTCAGTAAAAGTATCACCCAGCAATAACTAACCAAGGCAACCACAGAACTAGCTAAATAAGACACAATGACTATGAATCAATTACACACTTCTATTTTAACACTGAATGTAAATGGTCTAAATACACCACTCAAAAGACACAGACTTGCTGTTTGGATCAAAAAACAAAATCCAACCATATGCTGCTTACAAGAAACTCACCTCACAGGCAATGACATCACAGATTAAGGGTGAAAGGTTGGAAAAAATTCTACCATGCATACGGCGCAAGAAAACAATCTGGTGTTGCTATACTTATATCTGAAAAAGTAAATTTTAAACATAAATCAATCAGAAGAGATAAAGAAGGCCACTGCTTAATACTAAAAGGAACCCTTCAACAGGAAAAAATAACCATAGTTAATATTTACTCTCCAAACAACAGTGCACCCAACTATGTGAATAAATTACTCCATGACATCAAACCACTCGTGGATCTCAACACAATAATACTGGGAGACTTTAACACTCCATTGTCACCATTAGACAGATCATCAAAACAAAAAATCAATAAAGAATCACCAGCCTAAATAACTCCATAAATCAAATGGACTTAATAGACATACATAGAATTTTCCATCCCAAGTTAGCAGAATACACCTTCTTCTCTGCAGCACATGGTTCCTTTTCCAAAATAGATCATATTCTGGTTCATAAAGATAATCTCAGCAAATATAAAAAGTGGACATTATCCTGTGTGTCCTTTCAGATCACAATGCTATGACCCTAGCGATCAACAGTAATAATCATAACAGAAAGCACACATATTCATGGAGATTAAATAATACTCTATTAAATGAAGAATGGATCCAAGAAGATATGAGAGAAGTAATCCTAAAATTCTTGGAAGAGAATGAAAATGAAGACACAACATATCGAAACCTCTGGGACAGCATGAAAGCTTTATTAAGGGGAAGTTTTATAGCACTGAGTGCCCACATTAAAAATGAAGAGAGATCCCAAATAAATAAGCTTATGCTTCATCTCAAAGCCCTTCAAAAGGAAGAACAATGTAACCCCAAAGCCAGCAAAAAACAGGAAAGATCAGAGCTGAAATCAATGAAATTGAGAACACAAAAACAATAAAAAGAATTAATGAAACAAAGAGCTGGTACTTTGAAAACATAAACTAGATTGACAGGCCCCTAGTGAATCTAACCAAAAGAAGGAGAGAAATGAAACAAATCAATAAAATCTCCAATGAAAAAGGAGTGATCACCACCGACCCCATGGAAATCCAACAAATTATGAGATCATATTTTGAAAACCTATAATCCTCCAAATTAGATAACTTGGAAGAAAAGAATAAATTTCTTGACACATAAAAGATCCTTAAATTGACTCAGGAGGATATTGAATTCCTAAATAGCCCAATCACAGGCACTGAAAACCATATTGCAATTAAAAGTCTACCAAAGAAGAAAAGCCTAGGACTTGATGGCTTCTTTGCTGATTTTTACCACACTTTTGAGAAGGAACTAACACCTCTCCTTATTAAGTAATTTCAAGAAATTGAAAAGGAGGGAATGCTCCCATCCACTTTTTATGAAGCAATCATAACTCTGATATCAAAACCCAACAAGGATACATCAGAAAAAGAAAACTACAGAACAATATCCCTGATAAACTTGGATGCAAAAATCCTTAATAAACTACTAGCAAACCATATTCAAAAACTTATAAAGGACATAATCCATCGTGATCAAGTGGGCTTAATCCCAGGTATCCAGGGCTGGTTCAACAAATACAAAACAATTAACATAACTCACCGCTTAAACATAATTAAGGACAAAAACCATATGATCATTCTCAATGGATGCAGAACAGGCCTTTGATAAAATCCAGCACCCTTTTATGATCAAAATTCTAGAGAAGATAGGGTTCAAATGATCATTTCTGAACTATGCAAAAGCTATATATGCTAAACCCTCAGCTAGTATAATACTAAATGGAGAAAAGCTGAAAGCATTTCCACTAAAATAGGTAACAAGACAAGGCTGTTCATTCTCACCACTTTTATTCAATATTGTTCTTGAGACCCTAGCTGGAGCAATTAGGCAAGAGAAAGAAATCAAAGGGATAAAAATAGGAAGAGAGGAAGTCAAACTCTCTCTTTTTGCTGATGACATGATCCTGTGTCTGGAATATCCAAAAAATTTCATCAGTAAAATGCTTGAACTTATAAACACATTTAGCAAAGTGGCAGGATACAAGATCAACATCCATAAATTAATAGCTTTCCTACACACTAATAATAATAGGTCTGATGAAGAAATCAGGAAATCAGTCCCATTCAAAATATCTTCTAAAAAAATAAAATACTTGGGAATTAATCTTAAAAGGGAAATTAAAGATCTCTATAATGAAAATTATCGGTTTTTGAAGAATGAAATTCAAGATGACCTAAGAAGATGGAAAGATGTCCCATGCACTTTGTTAGGCAGAATTAATATAATGAAAAAGGCCATTCTACAGAAAGCTTTATATAGATTTAATGCTATTCCTATAAAGATACCTATGTTATTCTTTCAGACATAGAAAAAGCAATTCTCAAATTCATTTGGAACATTAAGAAACCTAGAATTGCCAAAACACTACTAAGCAAGAAAGATGAAACAGGTCGTTTTGCCATACCAGATTTAAAACTATACTAACAGAGCTGTAGTAACAAAGACAGCATGGTACTGGTATCAAGATAGGAAAGAAGACCAATGGAATAGAATAGAAGACCCTGAAACAAACCCTCAAATCTTTAAACATCTGATTTTTAACAAAGTGGGACAAAATATTACATGGAGGAGAGACAGCCTCTTCAACAAATGGTGCTGGACAAACTGGACAGTCACTTGTAGAAATTTGAAATTAGACCCATATCTTTCTCCTTGCACGACAATCAAACCAAAATGGATCAAGGAGCTAGGAATTAAACCAGCTACCTTGCAACTGATGGAAGAAAAATTAGGTCCAACACTTCAGCATTTGGGAGTAGGCAGACTTTCTCAACATGTCTCCTAAAGTGAAGGAAGTAAAGTCAAAAATCAGTGAATGGGATGCCATAAATCTAAAAAGCTTTTACACTGCCAAGGAAACAATCAAAAGAGTCAAGAGGTTTCCTACAGAAATGGAGAGAATCATAGGCTATGATTCCTCAGACAGGGGACTCATATCCAGAATCTACAAAATCCTCAAAAACCTCAACTACAAAAACACAAACAACTCAATCAATAAATGACCAAAGAGCTAAATAGAAACTTCTCAACAGAGACATTGATCAAGCCAATGAATACATGAGAAAGTGCTCTAAATCACTAGTAATCAGAGAAATGCAAATGAAAACCACATTAAGATATCACCTCACACCAGTCAGAATGGCAAAAATCAAGAAAATAAACAATAATAGATGCTGGAGGAGTTGTGGAGAGATAGGCACACTAACACACTGTTGGTGGAGCTGCAGACTGGTATAGCCCCTCTGGAAAGCAGTGTGGAGAATCCTCAAAAAAATAGGGATGAGCCCACCATATGATCCTGCTATTCCTTTCCTGGGTCTCTTTCCAGGGAATTTAGAATCAGCACATTATAGTGACACAGTAATATCTATGTTCATAGCAGCTCAATTTACAATAGCTAGACTATGAAAACAACCCAGATGTCCCTCACTGGATGAATGGACCCAAAAACTGTGGTATATATATACCATGGAATTTTACACAGCAATTAGAAACAATAATATCACAGACTTTGAAGGGTAATGGATGGCTATGGAAGAAATTATGCTGAGTAAAATCAGCATAACCCAGAAAACCAAGGGTCGAATGTCTTCACTCATCTGTGGAAGCTGAAACTAGACCCTGCCATTGAGAAAGGTGGTCTATTATCATGTGTTAAATCATGTGTTAGGTGTAATGTCATACAACCTAATACATTTTTAGAGATGTTGTGGGAAGGGATAGGGAAGGATAAGTGTGGGTAATTGGGGGGACACTCTTGGGGGTAACTCTAATCTTCAGAATCTATATACATTTTATGTTATTTTTTTAAAAATGTGTATGATTTTTCAACAAATAAATTTCTCAATAAAAAACAAAAGACACAGACTAGCAGATTTTATCACAAAACAAAACCCAACAATATGTTGCTTACAGATAACCAATCTTACAGCCAGTGACACCCACAGTTTAAAGGTGAAAGGATGGAAAAAATTCTCCAAGGCATATGGCCCAAGAAAACAAGCTGGAGTTGCAGTTCTTATGTCTGACAAAGTGGATTTCAAGCATTGAAGTAGACAAAAGGTAAAGAAATGTCACTACAACCTAGTAAAGGGAACAATACAACAGGAGGAAGTAACCATAGTAAACATATACTCTACAAACAGCAATGCTCTCAACTATGTGGAAAAAATACTCTAAGATATAAAATCACTTGCAGACCTCAACACAGTAGTACTGGGAGATTTTAACACTCCTCTATCACCAATAGATAGTTCATTAAAACAAAGAAATCTCCAGGCTAAACACCACCATAAATGAAACAGACTTAACAGACATCTATAGACTATTCCATCCCAAGTTGGCAGAGTATACCTTCTTCTCAACAGCACATGGATCCTTCTCCAAAATAAATCATAGTCTAGTTCACAAAGGGAATCTCAGAAATTATAAAAAAGTAGATATTATTCCATGTATCCTATCAGACCATGATGCCATGACCCTAATAATTAACAGCAAAAACCATGGCACAGAACACACATATATGTGGAGATTGAATAACAACTTCTTAAATGAAGAATGAATCCAAGAAGACATGAGAACAGTAATTAAGGCATTCTTGGAAGAGAATGAGAATAAAGACACAACAGATCAAAACCTCTGGGATATCATGAAAGCATTCTTAAGAGGAAAATTTATTGCACTGAATGTCCACATTAAGAATCAGGAGAGATCCCTAACAAATAAACTTATGCTCCAATTCAAATCTCTACAAAAGGAAGAACACTTAAATCCCAAGGCCTGCCAAAGACAGGAAATAATTAAGATCAAAGCTGAAATCAGCGTAATTAACAACAACAAAAAAAAATTAAAAAATCAATGAAACAAAGAGCTGGTTCTTTGAAAAATTAAATAAAATTGACAGACCCCTAGTTTACCTAACTGAAAGAAGGAGAGAATCAAAGCAAATCAACAAAATCACCAATGAAAAGGGGTGATCACCACTGACCCCCTTGAAATCAAACATTATCAGAACATATTTTGAAAAACTAGACTCCTCTAAATCTGATAATCTGGATGACATGGACAAATTTCTAGACATATACAACGTCCCCCAATTGACACAGGATTACATTGAAATTCTAAGCAGCCCAATAACAGGCACTGAAATCCATACAGCAATTGAAAGTCTTCCAAACAAGAAAAACTCAGGATATGATAGACTCTGCGTGGAATTTGACTACATCTTTGAAAAAGAGCTAACACCTCTCCTTATTAAACTGTTCCAAAAAATTGAAAAAGAGGGAACTCTCCCAAAGAATTTTTATGAAGCAACCTAACTCTGATAACAAAATCCAACAAAGACACATCAGAAAAAGAAATCTGCAGACCAATATCCCTCATGAATATCAATGCAAAAATCCTTAATAAGGTTCTTGTAAATCACATTCAAAAACACATCAAGAAAACAATTCATCATGATCAAGTGGGCTTCATTCTAGATATGGAAGGCTGGTTCAACATATGCAAACCAATAAATGTGATTCATCACTTAAACAGAATTAGAGACAAGAAAACTTATGATCATCTCAATAGATGTAGAAAAGCCCTTTGATAAAATCCAGCACCCATTTTTGCTCAAAACTCTAGAGAAAATAGGGATCAAAGGAACTTAACTTTGTAAAGGCCATATATGCCAAACCCTCAGATAGTATAATACTAAGTGGAGAAAGGTGGAAAGCATATCCACTGAACTCGGGAACAAACAAGGCTGCCTGCTTTCACCACTTTTATTCAATAAAGTCCTTGAGAGCCTGGCTGGAGCAATCAGACAAGAGGAGGAAATCAAAGGGATAAGAATAGGAAGGGAGGAACTCAAGCTATAACTTTTTGCTGATGACATGATCCTATATTGGAAGATCCAAAAAACTTCACCAGAAAACTGCTAGAGCTAATGAACATTTGGCAAAGTAGCAGTCTACAATATCAACACCGATAAATCAATAGTTTTCTTATTGCCACCAATAATAGAGAAGAAGTAGAAATTAGAAAATTGGTCCCATTCACAATATTGTCTAAAAGAATAAAATATTTGGGAATGAATCTAACAAGAGAAGTAAAAGACCTCTGCAACAAAAATTATTGAATACTGAAAACAGAAATTGCAGAAGACCTGAGAAGATGGAAAGATGTTCCATGCTCCTTGTTGGGCAGAATTAATATAATGAAAATGGCCATTCTTCCAAAAGCACTGTACAGATTCAATGAAATCCCTGTCAAGATTCCAATGTCATTCTTTGTAGATATAGGAAAAGTAACTCTCAAATTCATGTGGAACAGCAAGAGAATAGCCAAAACATTACTAAGTAAGAAAGATGAAACAGGTGGTTTTGCAATACCAGATCTAAAATTATACTCTAGAGCTATAGTATTTAAAACAGCATGGTATTGGTATCAAAATGTGAATGAAAATCAATGGAATAGAATAGAAGACTCTGAGACAAACCCACAAATCTTTAAACATATGATCTTTGACAAAGGGGGTCAAAATATAACATGGAGGAGAGACAGCCTATTCAACAAATGGTACTGGACAAACTGGACAGTCACTTGCAGAATATTGATATTAAACCCTTATCTGTCACCTTGCAGAAAAGTCAAATATTAATGGATCAAGAAATTAGGAATCAAACCACCTACCATATAACTGCTAGAAGAAAAATTAGGACAAATATTCCAGCATATGGGAGTTCCTCAACCAGACTCCCAGAGTGAAAGAATTACAGTCAAAAATCAATGAGAGGGATGACAATAAATTAAAAACTTTCTGTATGGCCAAGGAAATAGCTAAAACAGTGAAGAGACAACCTACAGAATGGAAGAGAATCATAGCCTGTGATTCCTCTGACAGAGGACTAATATCCAGAATTTACATAAAACTCAAAAAACTCAGTAACAAAAACACAAACAATCTAATTAATAAATGGCCGAGAGAGCTAAACAAAACTTCTCAACAGAGGACATTGAGCAAGTCAATGAATACATGAGAAAGTATTCTAAATCACTGGCAATTGGAGAAATGCAAATCAAAACTACATTAAGATTTCACCTCACTCCAGTCAGACTGGCCAAGATGAAGAATACAAACAATAATAAAGGCTGGAGTGGTTGTGGGGAGAAAGGAGCACTAGCACACTGTTGGTAGAACTGCAGATTGGTCCCACCACTCTGGAAAGCAGTGTGGAGACTACTCACAAAATTAGGGTTGATCCACCCTATGACCAAGCTATCCCTCTTCTGGGTATTTTCCCAGAGGTGTTAGAATCAGCACATTAACAGCGATACAGCAAAATCCATGTTCTTAACAGCTCAATTTACAGTAGCTAAATTATGGAACCAACCAAGATGCCCCTCACTGGATGAATGGCTCCAAAAAAAGTAGAAATCCATATATACCATGGATTTCTACTCAGCTATTAGAAACAGTGGTATTTCACCTATTGAAGGTAAACAGATGGCATTGGAAGAAATCATGCTGAGTGAAGTTAGCCAAACCCAGAGAGTCAAGAGTCGAATGGTATCCCTCATTTGTGGAGGCTGGATGGAAATCCAGGCCTGTGAATAAAGTAGATAAACTCATGTAATAGATCCATAGAACAAAAATGCAAAATGTTAATATTTATAAGATACAGTTGCAAGATACTTTATAAGATTTTTGAACAACCTATACTGCATAACTGTACAAAAACATAAATGTTTAATCCTATTATCAAATATTTTGAAGAATAACAAGGGAAGATAGAAAGGGAGGAGAATGAGAAATTTTGGAACTGAGATAAAACAAAGTACATTCCAAGCAGTTGTAATTGTCTGTATATATATTATTGCCATATATATTAAAAGTGTTCTTCATAGGTATAATAATTATGTCACTGTATTTGTGTTTTTTGGGAACAATGTAGGACCCAGAAGAAAGGCAAGGGCTCAGGGGACAGGAGGAGGGAGGTAGCGAGGAGTGGAGAGGATATTGAACAAAGTGTATTGCTGATTTGTGTGCATCTAGAAAATATGTAACAACTGATCCCATCATTATGTAAAACATTATGTACTAATAAAGAAACATAAATGTATTAAAAAATAAAAAATAAAGAAAGAATAACAATTTTACAAGTTATTTTTTCCTTTAAGATCATGCTGAACTTTGTGAAAAAAATATACTACTAACCAATTTTTAATTTTCAATAAAACTTTTCATAGGATTCTTACTTGCTTCTTTTTTGCTTCTTTCTCTTTCCTTCTTTTCTTTCTCTTTCTTTCTAAATACACTTCCACTTTCCCCATAGAGCATGCTAAATGATGTTTGGAATTACAGAACTTAACTGTTTGGATGTCTTTATATTTAGCCTTGAAATTAATGATGTGTACAAGAAAATATAGAAATTAGTGTTTTATTATGATAAAGATATTCTGAATTCCATCAGGAGTACTGTAGTAACCCTGATAAGCCTATATAAATGATTTGTTTTTTAAAATTCACTAAATAGCAGTGGAAAAGTTTAATGTGGAATCTAACCACAGCTAATTATATGTATTAGCTATGTTGAGTAGTTTGCTAGCCCAGATAACCTTTAAACTTTGGCTGCTATGGTAATTTACTTAATGGAGAGGCTTAATAGAAATATTGTAACAAATGTAACCTCCTTAGACTTACAGAGATTGGATTGGGAAGTTAGAAGACATGAATGTGCTGTGCACACACACTGACAGAAACCCATGTCATTTTAATGATTCATAATTTCTAATTAGCCATGATTATTCTGAGTGGTTGTGGATATACATTTTAATTGTATTGCATACTGTAATTTCCAATTTTGGTGGAGACGCTGATGAAGTGAAAGTCGTATTGCAAAGTCATCATTTAAATATTTGGGAAATGGAAGGCTTTAAGTGGGATAAATATCCACAGCTTAATTATAATTTCTATTGATTTCAGAAGTCAATTTTGTCCCAGTAATAAAGATGACTGTCTGCCTTCTCCTCACTAACTCAACATCATGCTGGGGTTTTAGAAATCTGATGCCTGTTTTCAGTGGAAGGAGAGAATGCATTGTCACATTATGTATGCAGCCTTCAAGAAGACAAAAAAGAGTTGGAAAAGCTGAGGTTGGGCAGGTAAAGCAACTGAACAAATATCTTCCTTAGCAGGAACATGTAGCTGTGCTTAGAATTGAGTGCAGGGGGGTGAAAGGCCTCACCTTGATACTTACATTATACACAATTATCTAATAAAGCTACCTGGAGGAAACTTAATCAAATTCAACTTGTCTTAAAGTCAAAAATGAAAGAACTGGTAGCACTACAAGGAAAAGAAAATTGCCTGAGTAAGATATGTCTCCCAATAGCTGCTGACGTGAAAAGAGGAAATAAAGCAGATTAGCAGACATCTTGTCTCCATGATTATGGAAACAAGGTGGAGAGAGGTAGTGGCCTCTTCTAGATGAAAGGACATTTTGTGTGCCTTCTAGGTCATGAAATAAACTTATATGGAGTCTTCTTGAAAGTGTCCTCATCTCTTATCATTCAGAGTCAGCTGTTTTCTGCCATGAAGTGGCCATTTCTGATGTGTCATTGAGTAGTTTCTTAACTTGGAATTTTAGGCACAGATTCAGGAAATTAATTATGAATGAATATACCTGTATTTATATTGAGAAATAGCTATGATAGAATTGACCAAGGTGAAAATTATTTACCTAAATCATAGATGATATCCAGCAAGATTTAGGGTAGTCTTTCAATTCCTTCTCACCAAGGAAATGATGATAATACTTCTTAGCAGGATAAAGAATGTTTGCCTTGTATGCATTTTAGATTTGGATTTCTCTTCTTGCACTCTGATTGGTATGTTTCAAGTTTGTTTTGTGCAGTAGTAGCCATAAGCTTAATTGTGTAACTTTGATATATGAACCCACTTTTTAATTTAAAAAATGATTATTCAAAATTATTAAAATTACTAAAACAGTTCTAAATAAAAGTATGATTCCGAAAAATGTATTAATATATGTAATTAATTAATAAATCAGCAATTTGTCAAAACATTCTCAAGCCTATCACATTTAAAGAAAAGACCAGTGAGAATGTACTTACATCATGCTAAATACATACTTAGTATTTTATTTCTATTATTACTAATAAAAGTATGTATTCATAGTAGGAACTACAACCATGGTATATTATAATGACATGTGATCTCTATTTCCTTGAAACTTAACAATTTAGCAAGAAAATAAGATGACTAAAAAAAAAAACCAATAAAAAATCAATTAATATGATAAGCCAAGTATTGTTTTATTTGAAATACATAATAGGAGTAAAACATCTAACCTAACAGCTATTTTCTTTATACATGGTGCAGTAGCTCTTGTATGTAAATGGTTTACTCTCTCAATAAAGATTTTTTCAATTAATAAATAATCTCAGCTCCTTATCCCTCTTCCAATTTCTTTTCAGTGTTCTCTGTATTCAGTGTTTGTACATGTATTTCACTTTATAATTTTTTTCTGAGGGAAAAGAACCTTTATTTGTGGGTTGGGGTTGAAAATCAGTACTCTACTGAGTAAAACAATATATTCTTCAAAAGCAGTTTTTAAATTATAATTATCCTCACTAGGTGTAGTAATTTGGAGATTCAATCTTTTTACCAATTCAAACTCAATCCTAAACACATAGTTTTCTTTCTCTATATAGAAGTCTATCACTTTATAGAGAACATGGGGTAGAGATATGGATAGATCGAATGATAGACTAAAGTTAAACTTCCTGAGAACAAAGTAGCTCTATTGGATATTTATCCCTGGAGCCATCTATAATTACTAATCCCTCTATAAAGGAAGTCAAGGTTATAAAAACAAAGCATCTTCTAGTTGCATCAAAAAGTGGGCATTCTTCACTTACTCTGAAGTGATGGATATTCAACTGCTTGTTCATGATCCTCTAATGATGCCACTAATGACTCAGCAGGGGTTGAGGTGGTGGTTGTAAGTTTAGCAGACAACTTTTGACCATTACATTCTTTCTTCTGTGTATCTTTCTGTTAAAAAGTCTATAGAAGACACCAAATTCACCAGATGACCTCTTCCACTTGGAATTGCTCTTAAAAGCAACTGTTCTAACTTTTGCTAAACAAGATTAATCACAATGAGTCGACTTTTTAGTAGGAGCCAATCATCTTAAAGTCCTTTAATGGTACTATTATGACAGATTCCTTAAAGTTAACTGGTAGATTTGTAATATGAACAGTCGTTTCGTTTATTATTTGCTTTAAAAAACTTTGGGGAGGATATCACAATGATAAAGTCTGACAGTGCATGAGTTTGATTATGCCTTTCATGTTGTATGAGGGTATGTTATAGTACACCTGTTATACCACGTTCTAGCATGTGGCTAAACACCCTGAGTGCTGGGCTTCAACATGCAATGCATTGAGAGCATTGAATCAGAAAGAGGAACTCATTTTTTTCAAAAAAAAAAAAGTGAATTTTTTCTTCCTCCTTATTTTGTTCTATTCATATCTTCAGTGGGTTGGATGGTGACCACCACAAGGGAGGGCTATTTAATTTATCTAGTTCCTGTATTCAAGTGCTAATCTCCTTTAGAGGCAGGAGCACATCTCACCAACACACCCTGAAACAACATTGTTTCTGGCATCCCCTGGACCACTCAAGTTGCCATAAAATTAAACTTCATACTTATCAACAACAAAAATATAAACTTAAACTTAAAGATTTATGCAAGAATGCCAAAGATTATCTTTATACAGAACTTTGTTTCCTGAATTTTTGCTGAGACTCTTAACCAGGAATCCGTACTTTTTTTATTTCTTATGTCATAGATCTGCTTGCTCTTGCATCCATCACCATCAATATTGCATGTAACTTTAGCCATATTCTGATAGTCATAAATTTGAATTGCATACAAAACATAATTACAGAAAAATTTTATCCTCATTTCTGCCTTTATGCCCCTAACATCCATGTCTCTGAAATGAGAGACATCATTAAAGAGAATTTGTGACAACCTTCTAGACCCTGGGCTTTGCCAAACTTTATGAACTTAGTGAGGACAGCTGGTCACAGCAAATTCTTAGCAGTTTGGATTATTTTGGCATGCTTTCTTTTTGGAGTTAATTATATAATCTTTATTTTCTACTCCAAAATATGGCTGACTTGGAGTGCATATCAAGAATACCACTTTTGGTAGCATTTATGTTTCCTGTTCACTTATGTTTACATGCATGATTTCCAACCAAGATGTTTTGCAGGAAACTATTAAATACCTAAATAATCTATCCAAGAATTCAACTAATCATAGCTGAATTTTTTAAGCAATTGTCTGCTTTTGATTCTGTTGTAGATTCATATCCTTATCATCTTCTTTTTGCATACTTATCAATCCCCAAAATAAATCATTTGGTCATTTAAATACCAACGGGTAAAAGCCACTAAAAGCAAATAAGAAAATATAGAGGCTTTTTGTAAGTACTAACTGCCTGTTTACATAGACATCATAGGTCTAACTAACGCTTCAACCAACATTCTTCCCGCTACAACAAATGGCCTCTTGCCTGTGTGCTAAATTTAATTAATTTTACTTCTATTGTCTTTTGTGTTTCAAAAATGCCACAGAATAACTAATATCCAATTTTGATTTAACTTGTTGAAATACTAGAATGGAAAACAATATCTTCATTATAGTTAATTTAAGTAAGCTAATTCCTTTGTACGTCATTTGTAAATAAGCACTAAGGAGATTGTTAATAGAAATGACATTATAATTCCTGTGGCAACAAATCCATATAATCTGTTGAGTGACATAGATTTTAAAAGATATAGTAATTGACAGATTAATATCCAACAACTTTTATAATGTGGGAGACTCTAACATTTACTAATATAATATAATCTTTATTATACTTCATGCTCTGGCTGAAAAATTATCTATATGCAGAAACATCTTAAGACATGAGAAACACAATAAACAGTTAACCAGAGCTTTCTGGATATACCAGTAATTGATTGCATGTTTGTAGTGGGTGAAGAGAAAATGTTTGTCTGAATATTTTCAAGAAAGAATAAAAAGAAAATTAGAACAATTGATATGCTCTCATCTTTTAATATAAAAACAGAATTTTCATCCTTAAAATTCAGACATTTAAGTCACCTTCTCACTGTTCTATTTGGTTGTTTCTGAATCATATTGGACAGTATAAAAACTCAAAACTGATTTCAGCAATAATCAAATTCTTATAAATGACACAAAATCATATCTTCAATTTTAATACATTTTCTGAAGCTGATGATTTTTTTAAGAGAGAGAGAGAGAGACAGAGATGGAGAGAAAGAAAGGGAAAATCAATTTTATTTAGCTTTTTCATGTGGCTTTTTTGCTCTGACACTTTGTGGTGTACCATGGTGCTGAGGTTTGAACCCGCATCCTTCTGCATGCCAGGCAAGTGCTGTAACCACTGAGATACTGATTCAGCACCTCACAGATTATTTTTATTGCAACATAACCTTTTGTTTCCAATGAGAGTTTCTTTCATGTAAGGCAGCAATGTAAGTGTGGAGGAAAAAGGAGATGAGGAAAACATTCACCCTCATCTGTATAAAACTTCACTAAGTTAATTCTACATTTTGGGTATTTTGTCAACAGAGACAGTGATTCATAGCCTCAATACTGTTATAAAGTGTTCTTCATTTCCCAAGAAGCACATCCCTGCCAAATTAATTTACAAAAATAAAGTTCCAACCTACTTCCTTAATCTAATTCATAATACAATATCCAATTACAGCTTTATTTATCCATAACTCATTAAATAATTTTTCAAAAGAATGCAATCTACTTTTTACATTTAAGCTAACTTATACTGTTTTTAAGGGTTGAAAATCCTTAGTTGTGCTCTGTCATTAGATCCTTCATTATGTAGATGCACCTTTTCTCTCTTTTCCATCCCTAGCCTTCTGACTGTGATTCTATCCCTATGATTTCTGTGTTCATGTGAGGCTGGATATCTAGAAAATAAGATACTCATTCTGTTTCTTCCCCTAACTGTATAACTATGGGCAGATCCAAAGAGATTATCATGGTACTGATCATCAGTATCAGTGTCAGTTAAGTATCTGTTAAGTTTGAGCACCTATTCCTTTAGCAGGCTTCCTACATGTTATTCCGGGGGACCTTATCAATGTGGTCATATGATTACAGGTCTTTGCAAACATTTCATAAGTGGGATATTTTCACCATAATTGGGAAGTTTACAATTTCTTTCCATTCCAAATTCCCTTTTGTTAAAGTTTCCTCTTAAGAGGGTGACATTATAGTGGGCTTTGGCTGATTTTGGATCTGGTTAGGGCAAGTTGAATTAAGGAAAGACTGAGGTTCTATAGAATATACTTATGTGTCTTGTAGTCATATTTAATTTTATAGATTGGTGTGGAATGAGTTTTAGAAATACTCTTACTATCATTAAATTGACATATTCAAGAGGATGACAAGATATAGAGTCACTAGTGTATCAACCTGTTAACGAAAAACTATTGTTTACTTTTATGTTTTTTTGATGTTTGTAGTATTTAAAAATCTAGATTTCTATAATCTAATGAAGAGAGTAATACACTACTATTTTTGGGTAGGAAAAGTTAAACTTTCTGCCAAATTTAAGGGTACTGTTACAAAAAGTTATGCGTGAAAGCAGATAGAACACCACTGTAGGGACACCCTGGGGTCTGTCTACCATACATTTCCCAATTCCTATTATTTTTCTCCCCCAACTCTATTAAGCCAGGTTGTATTTGGCTCAAATTCAGATTGAACAAGCTTAAATAAAAATGTCTGTGCAAATGAGTGGGATGCCTTAAACTAAAAAGTTTCTATACAGCCAAGGAAATAATAAAAACAGTGAAGAGACAACCTTCAGAATGAGACAGAATCATGGCCTGTGATCCCTCTGAAAGGGGACTAATATCCAAAATTTATATAGAACTCGAAAGACTCAATAATAAAAACACAAACAATCCAATCAATAAATGGGCCAGAAAGGTAAACAGAAACTTCTCAACAGAGGACATTGAGCAAGCCAATGAATATATGAGAAAGTGTTCTAAATCACTAGTAATTAGAGAAATGCAAATCAGAACTACTTTAAGATTTTACCTCACTCCATTCAGAAAGGCAAAGATGAAGAAGAGGAATAATAACAAATGCTGGAGGGGGTGTGGCGAGATGGGAACACTAGCACACTATTGGTGGAATTGCAGACTGGTCCAACCACTCTGGAAAGCAGAAAGAGACTCCTCAAAAAATTAGGGTTGGATCCACCATATAATCCAGTTATCCCTCTTCTCAGTATTTTCCCAGAGTAGTTAGAATCAGCACATTACAGCGAAACAGCAATATCCACGTTTGTAGCAGCTCAATTTGCAATAGCTAAATTATGAAACCAACCCAGATGCCCCTCACTGGATGAATGGGTCCAAAAGCTCTGGTATATATATATACATACATACATATACAATGGAGTTCTACTCAGCTATTAGAAACAATAACATTGCTTCTATTGAAGGTAAATGGATGGCATTGGAAGAAATCACGCTGAGCAAAGTTAGTCAAACACAATGAGTCAAGAGTGGAATGGTATCCCTTATTTGTGGAGGCTGGCCCTAAACCCAGGCTCGGGAGTAAATTAGACAAACTCATTTATTAGATCCATAGAACAAAAGTGCAAAATGTTAATATTTTTGAAATATAGTTGCAAGATACTTCATAATATATTTGAACAACCTATGCTGAATACCTGTAAAAAAGGTAAATGTTTAATCCCATTGTCAAATATTTT